>JAOTNS010002745.1:0-47149 GCA_028476615.1 Culter alburnus
CAGCGTAAATTACATATTTGACCTAATAACATATTTCTGCCAAAGAGTACTCGATCTTGAACTTCAATACATACCATTGATTCACTCTGACGTTACTTCAGCCATATATGAACCCATTTGACCTATTGACAAATTTCGGCAAATTAGTTAGAACTTTCTATATGAACTCATTGACTACTTCTGATGATACATCATCAATAGAGCATTGCATATTTGACCTAAAGGACATATTTCTGGCCAAAGAGTACTCGATCTTGAACTTTTCATACATTACTATTGACTCCTACTGAAGTTACTTTGCCCATACAGAATCCATATTAGACCCACTGAACATATTTCTGGCCCATATACTCCATCATGACTTTCTATACATACTCATTACCTCACTCTGATATTACTTCAGACACATGAACCCATGTTTGACCTATTGAAAACCTTTTCTGTCAAATTAGTCCTTAGTCATGAACTCTTTATACAAACTTGTTGACTACTTCTGATGATACGTCAGCTAAAGAGTATTACATATTTGACCTAATGAACATATTTCTGGCCCAAGAGTACTCGATCTTGAACTTTCAATACATACTCATTGATTCACTCTGACGTTACTTCAGCCATATATGAACCCATTTTGACCTATTGAACAAATTTCAGGCAAATTAGTTTATGAACTTTCTATATGAACTCATTGACTACTTCTGATGATACATCATCATAGAGCATTGCATATTTGACCTAAAGGACATATTTCTGCCCAAGAGTACTCGATCTTGAACTTTCAATACATACTCATTGATTCACTCTGACGTTACTTCAGCCATATATGAACCCATTTTGACCTATTGAACAAATTTCAGGCAATTAGTTATGAACTTTCTATATGAACTCATTGACTACTTCTGATGATACATCATCAATAGAGCATTGCATATTTGACCTAAAGGACATATTTCTGGCCAAAGAGTACTCGATCTTGAACTTTCAATACATACTCATTGATTCACTCTGACTTACTTCAGCCATATATAACCCATTTGACCTATTGACAAATTTCAGGCAAATTAGTTATGAACTTTCTATATGAACTCATTGACTACTTCGATGATACATCATCAATAGAGCATTGCATATTTGACCTAAAGGACATCCAAAGAGTACTCGATCTTGAACTTTTCATACATTACTATTGACTCCTACTGAACTTTGCCCATACAGAAGTCCATATTAGACCCACTGAACATATTTCTGGCCCAAGATACTCCATCATGAACTTCTATACATACTCATTACCTCTCTGATATTACTTCAGACACATGAACCCATTTTGACCTATTGAAAACCTTTTCTGTCAAATTAGTCCTTAGTCATGAACTCTTATACAACTTGTTGACTACTTCTGATGATACGTCAGCTAAAGAGTATTACATATTTGACCTAATGACATATTTCTGGCCCAAGAGTACTCGATCTTGAACTTTCATACATACTCATTGATTCACTCTGACGTTACTTCAGCCATATAACCCATTTTGACCTATTGAACAAATTTCAGGCAAATTAGTTATGAACTTTCTATATGAACTCATTGACTACTTCTGATGATACATCATCAATAGAGCATTGTATATTTGACCTAAAGGACATATTTCTGGCCAAAGAGTACTCGATCTTGAACTTTTCATACATGACTATTGACTCCTACTGAAGTTACTTTGCCCATACAGAAGTCCATATTAGACCCACTGAACATATTTGAACATATGAACATATTTCTGGCCCAAGAGTACAAGATCTTGAACTTTCAATACAAACTCATTGATTCACTCTGATGTTATTTCATCCCATTTTGACCTACTGAACAAATTTCTGGCAAAATAGTCCTCAATGATGAACTTTTTATACAAACTCATTGATTCCTTAGGTGATATGTCAGCTGTAGAGTATTGCATGTTTAACCTAATGGCCATATTTTTGGCCAAAAAATACTCAAACTTGAACTTTTTATATATACTTATGTCTTCTGATGTCACATCAGCTATACTGTAATCCATATTTGACCTAATTAACATATTTCTGGCAAATTAGTACCCGATCTTAAACTTTCAGTACATTCTCATTGACTCCTTCTGATGTTACTTCAGCCATACATGAGACCATATTTGACCTACAAAACATATCTCTGGCAAATTAGTCATTGCTCATCAACTTTTTATAGATACTCACTGACTCCTTCTGACGATGCGTCAGCCATAGAGTGTTGCAAATTTGACCTAAAGAACATATTTCTGGCCAAAGAGTACTCGATCTTGAACTTTTCATACATTACTATTGACTCCTACTGAAGGTACTTTGCCCATACAGAAGTCCATATTAGACCCACTGAACATATTTCTGGCCCAAGATAACTCCATCATGAACTTTCTATACATACTCATTACCTCACTCTGATATTACTTCAGACACATGAACCCATCTTTGACCTATTGAAAACCTTCTTCTGTCAAATTAGTCCTTAGTCATGAACTCTTTATACAAACTTGTGACTACTTCTGATGATACGTCAGCTAAAGTATTACATATTTGACCTAATGAACATATTTCTGGCCCAAGAGTACTCGATCTTGAACTTTCAATACATACTCATTGATTCACTCTGACGTTACTTCAGCCATATATGAACCCATTTTGACCTATTGAACAAATTTCAGGCAAATTAGTTATGAACTTTCTATATGAACTCATTGACTACTTCTGATGATACATCATCAATAGAGCATTGCATATTTGACCTAAAGGACATATTTCTGGCCAAAGAGTACTCGATCTTGAACTTTCAATACATACTCATTGATTCACTCTGACGTTACTTCAGCCATATATGAACCCATTTTGACCTATTGAACAAATTTCAGGCAAATTAGTTATGAACTTTCTATATGAACTCATTGACTACTTCTGATGATACATCATCAATAGAGCATTGCATATTTGACCTAAAGGACATATTTCTGGCCAAAGAGTACTCGATCTTGAACTTTCAATACATACTCATTGATTCACTCTGACGTTACTTCAGCCATATATGAACCCATTTTGACCTATTGAACAAATTTCAGGCAAATTAGTTATGAACTTTCTATATGAACTCATTGACTACTTCTGATGATACATCATCAATAGAGCATTGCATATTTGACCTAAAGGACATATTTCTGGCCAAAGAGTACTCGATCTTGAACTTTTCATACATTACTATTGACTCCTACTGAAGTTACTTTGCCCATACAGAAGTCCATATTAGACCCACTGAACATATTTCTGGCCCAAGATAACTCCATCATGAACTTTCTCTACATACTCATTACCTCACTCTGATATTACTTCAGACACATGAACCCATGTTTGACCTATTGAAAACCTTTTTTGTCAAATTAGTCCTTAGTCATGAACTCTTTATACAAACTTGTTGACTACTTCTGATGATACGTCAGCTAAAGAGTATTACATATTTGACCTAATGAACATATTTCTGGCCCAAGAGTACTCGATCTTGAACTTTCAATACATACTCATTGATTCACTCTGACGTTACTTCAGCCATATATGAACCCATTTTGACCTATTGAACAAATTTCAGGCAAATTAGTTATGAACTTTCTATATGAACTCATTGACTACTTCTGATGATACATCATCAATAGAGCATTGCATATTTGACCTAAAGGACATATTTCTGGCCAAGAGTACTCGATCTTGAACTTTCAATACATACTCATTGATTCACTCTGACGTTACTTCAGCCATATATGAACCCATTTTGACCTATTGAACAAATTTCAGGCAAATTAGTTATGAACTTTCTATATGAACTCATTGACTACTTCTGATGATACATCATCAATAGAGCATTGCATATTTGACCTAAAGGACATATTTCTGGCCAAAGAGTACTCGATCTTGAACTTTCATACATTCATTGATTCACTCTGACGTTACTTCAGCCATATATGAACCCATTTTGACCTATTGAACAATTTCAGGCAAATTAGTTATGAACTTTCTATATGAACTCATTGACTACTTCTGATGATACATCATCAATAGAGCATTGCATATTTGACCTAAAGGACATATTTCTGGCCAAAGAGTACTCGATCTTGAACTTTTCATACATTACTATTGACTCCTACTGAAGTTACTTTGCCCATACAGAAGTCCATATTACCCACTGAACATATTTCTGGCCCAAGATAACTCCATCATGAACTTTCTATACATACTCATTACCTCACTCTGATATTACTTCAGACACATGAACCCATGTTTGACCTATTGAAAACCTTTTCTGTCAAATTAGTCCTTAGTCATGAACTCTTTATACAAACTTGTTGACTACTTCTGATGATACGTCAGCTAAAGAGTATTACATATTTGACCTAATGAACATATTTCTGGCCCAAGAGTACTCGATCTTGAACTTTCAATACATACTCATTGATTCACTCTGACGTTACTTCAGCCATATATGAACCCATTTTGACCTATTGAACAAATTTCAGGCAAATTAGTTATGAACTTTCTATATGAACTCATTGACTACTTCTGATGATACATCATCAATAGAGCATTGCATATTTGACCTAAAGGACATATTTCTGGCCAAGAGTACTCGATCTTGAACTTTTCATACATGACTATTGACTCCTACTGAAGTTACTTTGCCCATACAGAAGTCCATATTAGACCCACTGAACATATTTGAACATATGAACATATTTCTGGCCCAAGAGTACAAGATCTTGAACTTTCAATACAAACTCATTGATTCACTCTGATGTTACTTCATCCCATTTTGACCTACTGAACAAATTTCTGGCAAAATAGTCCTCAATGATGAACTTTTTATACAAACTCATTGATTCCTTAGGTGATGTCAGCTGTAGAGTATTGCATGTTTATGGCCATATTTTTGGCCAAAAAATACTCAACTTGAACTTTTTATATATACTTATGTCTTCTGATGTCACATCAGCTATACTGTAATCCATATTTGACCTAATTAACATATTTCTGGCAAATTAGTACCCGATCTTAAACTTTCAGTACATTCTCATTGACTCCTTCTGATGTTACTTCAGCCATACATGAGACCATATTTGACCTACAAAACATATCTCTGGCAAATTAGTCATTGCTCATCAACTTTTTATAGATACTCACTGACTCCTTCTGACGATGCGTCAGCCATAGAGTGTTGCAAATTTGACCTAAAGAACATATTTCTGGCCAAAGAGTACTCGATCTTGAACTTTTCATACATTACTATTGACTCCTACTGAAGGTACTTTGCCCATACAGAAGTCCATATTAGACCCACTGAACATATTTCTGGCCCAAGATAACTCCATCATGAACTTTCTATACATACTCATTACCTCACTCTGATATTACTTCAGACACATGAACCCATCTTTGACCTATTGAAAACCTTCTTCTGTCAAATTAGTCCTTAGTCATGAACTCTTTATACAAACTTGTTGACTACTTCTGATGATACGTCAGCTAAAGAGTATTACATATTTGACCTAATGAACATATTTCTGGCCCAAGAGTACTCGATCTTGAACTTTCAATACATACTCATTGATTCACTCTGACGTTACTTCAGCCATATATGAACCCATTTTGACCTATTGAACAAATTTCAGGCAAATTAGTTATGAACTTTCTATATGAACTCATTGACTACTTCTGATGATACATCATCAATAGAGCATTGCATATTTGACCTAAAGGACATATTTGGCCAAAGAGTACTCGATCTTGAACTTTCATACATACTCATTGATTCACTCTGACGTTACTTCAGCCATATATGAACCCATTTTGACCTATTGAACAAATTTCAGGCAAATTAGTTATGAACTTTCTATATGAACTCATTGACTACTTCTGATGATACATCATCAATAGAGCATTGCATATTTGACCTAAAGGACATATTTCTGGCCAAAGAGTACTCGATCTTGAACTTTCAATACATACTCATTGATTCACTCTGACGTTACTTCAGCCATATATGAACCCATTTTGACCTATTGAACAAATTTCAGGCAAATTAGTTATGAACTTTCTATATGAACTCATTGACTACTTCTGATGATACATCATCAATAGAGCATTGCATATTTGACCTAAAGGACATATTTCTGGCCAAAGAGTACGCGATCTTGAACTTTTCATACATTACTATTGACTCCTACTGAAGTTACTTTGCCCATACAGAAGTCCATATTAGACCCACTGAACATATTTCTGGCCCAAGATAACTCCATCATGAACTTTCTATACATACTCATTACCTCACTCTGATATTACTTCAGACACATGAACCCATGTTTGACCTATTGAAAACCTTCTTCTGTCAAATTAGTCCTTAGTCATGAACTCTTTATACAAACTTGTTGACTACTTCTGATGATACGTCAGCTAAAGAGTATTACATATTTGACCTAATGAACATATTTCTGGCCCAAGAGTACTCGATCTTGAACTTTCATACACTCATTGATTCACTCTGACGTTACTTCAGCCATATATGACCCATTTTGACCTATTGAACAATTTCAGGCAAATTAGTTATGAACTTTCTATATGAACTCATTGACTACTTCTGATGATACATCATCAATAGAGCATTGCATATTTGACCTAAAGGACATATTTCTGGCCAAAGAGTACTCGATCTTGAACTTTTCATACATGACTATTGACTCCTACTGAAGTTACTTTGCCCATACAGAAGTCCATATAGACCCACTGAACATATTTGAACATTGATATTTCTGGCCAAGAGTACAAGATCTTGAACTTTCAACAAACTCATTGATTCACTCTGATGTTACTTCATCCCATTTTGACCTACTGAACAAATTTCTGGCAAATAGTCCTCAATGATGACTTTTTATACAACTCATTGATTCCTTAGTGATATGTCAGCTGTAGTATTGCATGTTTAACCTAATGGCCATATTTTGGCCAAAAATACTCAAACTTGAACTTTTATATATACTTATGTCTTCTGATGTCACATCAGCTATACTGTAATCCATATTTGACCTAATTAACATATTTCTGGCAAATTAGTACCCGATCTTAACTTTCAGTACATTCTCATTGACTCCTTCTGATGTTACTTCAGCCATACATGAACCATATTTGACCTACAAAACATATCTCTGGCAAATTAGTCATTGCTCATCAACTTTTTATAGATACTCACTGACTCCTTCTGACGATGCGTCAGCCATAGAGTGTTGCAAATTTGACCTAAAGACATATTTCTGGCCAAAGTACTCGATCTTGAACTTTTCATACATTACTATTGACTCCTACTGAAGGTACTTTGCCCATACAGAAGTCCATATTAGACCCACTGAACATATTTCTGGCCCAAGATAACTCCATCATGAACTTTCTATACATACTCATTACCTCACTCTGATATTACTTCAGACACATGAACCCATCTTTGACCTATTGAAACCTTCTTCTGTCAAATTAGTCCTTAGTCATGAACTCTTTATACAAACTTGTTGACTACTTCTGATGATACGTCAGCTAAAGAGTATTACATATTGACCTAATGACATATTTCTGGCCCAAGAGTACTCGATCTTGAACTTTCAATACATACTCATTGATTCACTCTGACGTTACTTCAGCCATATATGAACCCATTTTGACCTATTGAACAAATTTCAGGCAAATTAGTTATGAACTTTCTATATGAACTCATTGACTACTTCTGATGATACATCATCAATAGAGCATTGCATATTTGACCTAAAGGACATATTTCTGGCCAAGAGTACTCGATCTTGAACTTTCAATACATACTCATTGATTCACTGACGTTACTTCAGCCATATATGAACCCATTTTGACCTATTGAACAAATTTCAGGCAAATTAGTTATGAACTTTCTATATGAACTCATTGACTACTTCTGATGATACATCATCAATAGAGCATTGCATATTTGACCTAAAGGACATATTTCTGGCCAAAGAGTACTCGATCTTGAACTTTCAATACATACTCATTGATTCACTCTGACGTTACTTCAGCCATATATGAACCCATTTTGACCTATTGAACAATTTCAGGCAAATTAGTTATGAACTTTCTATATGAACTCATTGACTACTTCTGATGATACATCATCAATAGAGCATTGCATATTTGACCTAAAGGACATATTTCTGGCCAAAGAGTACTCGATCTTGAACTTTCAATACATACTCATTGATTCACTCTGACGTTACTTCAGCCATATATGAACCCATTTTGACCTATTGAACAAATTTCAGGCAAATTAGTTATGAACTTTCTATATGAACTCATTGACTACTTCTGATGATACATCATCAATAGAGCATTGCATTTGACCTAAAGGACATATTTCTGGCCAAAGAGTACTCGATCTTGAACTTTTCATACATTACTATTGACTCCTACTGAAGTTACTTTGCCCATACAGAAGTCCATATTAGACCCACTGAACATATTTCTGGCCCAAGATAACTCCATCATGAACTTTCTATACATACTCATTACCTCACTCTGATATTACTTCAGACACATGAACCCATGTTTGACCTATTGAAAACCTTTTTCTGTCAAATTAGTCCTTAGTCATGAACTCTTTATACAAACTTGTTGACTACTTCTGATGATACGTCAGCTAAAGAGTATTACATATTTGACCTAAACATATTTCTGGCCCAAGAGTACTCGATCTTGAACTTTCAATACATACTCATTGATTCACTCTGACGTTACTTCAGCCATATGACCCATTTTGACCTATTGAACAAATTTCAGGCAAATTAGTTATGAACTTTCTATATGAACTCATTGACTACTTCTGATGATACATCATCAATAGAGCATTGCATATTTGACCTAAAGGACATATTTCTGGCCAAAGAGTACTCGATCTTGAACTTTCAATACATACTCATTGATTCACTCTGACGTTACTTCAGCCATATATGAACCCATTTTGACCTATTGAACAAATTTCAGGCAAATTAGTTATGAACTTTCTATATGAACTCATTGACTACTTCTGATGATACATCATCAATAGAGCATTGCATATTTGACCTAAAGACATATTTCTGGCCAAAGAGT
Source organism: Culter alburnus (assembly GCA_028476615.1). Lineage (NCBI taxonomy): Eukaryota > Metazoa > Chordata > Actinopteri > Cypriniformes > Xenocyprididae > Culter > Culter alburnus. The sequence continues at coordinate 9,199 of JAOTNS010002745.1, forward strand.
ACTCGATCTTGAACTTTCATACATACTCATTGATTCACTCTGACGTTACTTCAGCCATATATGAACCCATTTTGACCTATTGAACAAATTTCAGGCAAATTAGTTATGAACTTTCTATATGAACTCATTGACTACTTCTGATGATACATCATCAATAGAGCATTGCATATTTGACCTAAAGGACATATTTCTGGCCAAAGAGTACTCGATCTTGAACTTTTCATACATTACTATTGACTCCTACTGAAGTTACTTTGCCCATACAGAAGTCCATATTAGACCCCCTGAACATATTTCTGGCCCAAGATACTCCATCATGAACTTTCTATACATACTCATTACCTCACTCTGATTACTTCAGACACATGAACCCATGTTTGACCTATTGAAAACCTTTTTCTGTCAAATTAGTCCTTAGTCATGAACTCTTTAAACAAATTGTTGACTACTTCTGATGATACGTCAGCTAAAGAGTATTACATATTTGACCTAATGAACATATTTCTGGCCCAAGAGTACTCGATCTTGAACTTTCAATACATACTCATTGATTCACTCTGACGTTACTTCAGCCATATATGAACCCATTTTGACCTATTGAACAAATTTCAGGCAAATTAGTTATGAACTTTCTATATGAACTCATTGACTACTTCTGATGATACATCATCAATAGAGCATTGCATATTTGACCTAAAGGACATATTTTTGGCCAAAGAGTACTCGATCTTGAACTTTTCATACATTACTATTGACTCCTACTGAAGTTACTTTGCCCATACAGAAGTCCATATTAGACCCACTGAACATATTTCTGGCCCAAGATAACTCCATCATGAACTTTCTATACATACTCATTACCTCACTCTGATATTACTTCAGACACATGAACCCATGTTTGACCTATTGAAAACCTTCTTCTGTCAAATTAGTCCTTAGTCATGAACTCTTTATACAAACTTGTTGACTACTTCTGATGATACGTCAGCTAAAGAGTATTACATATTTGACCTAATGAACATATTTCTGGCCCAAGAGTACTCGATCTTGAACTTTCAATACTCATTGATTCACTCTGACGTTACTTCAGCCATATATGAACCCATTTTGACCTATTGAACAAATTTCAGGCAAATTAGTTATGAACTTTCTATATGAACTCATTGACTACTTCTGATGATACATCATCAATAGAGCATTGCATATTTGACCTAAAGGACATATTTCTGGCCAAAGAGTACTCGATCTTGAACTTTTCATACATACTATTGACTCCTACTGAAGTTACTTGCCCATACAGAAGTCCATATTAGACCCACTGAACATGATATTTCTGGCCCAAGTACAAGATCTTGAACTTTCAATACAACTCATTGATTCACTCTGATGTTACTTCATCCCATTTTGACCTACTGAACAATTTCTGGCAAAATAGTCCTAATGATGAACTTTTTATACAACTCATTGATTCCTTTGATATGTCAGCTGTACATGTTTAACCTAATGGCCATATTTTTGGCCAAAAATACTCAAACTTGAACTTTTTATATATACTTTGTCTTCTGATGTCACATCAGCTATACTGTAATCCATATTTGACCTAAAACATATTTCTGGCAAATTAGTACCGATCTTAACTTTCAGTACATTCTCATTGACTCCTTCTGATGTTACTTCAGCCATACATGACCATATTTGACCTACAACATATCTCTGGCAAATTAGTCATTGCTCATCAACTTTTTATAGATACTCACTGACTCCTTCTGATGCAGCCATAGAGTGTTGCAAATTTGACCTAAAGAACATATTTCTGGCCAAAGAGTACTCGATCTTGAACTTTTCATACATTACTATTGACTCCTACTGAAGGTTTTGCCCATACAGAAGTCCATATTAGACCCACTGAACATATTTCTGGCCCAAGATAACTCCATCATGAACTTTCTATACACTCATTACCTCACTCTGATATTACTTCAGACACATGAACCCATGTTTGACCTATTGAAAACCTTTTCTGTCAAATTAGTCCTTAGTCATGAACTCTTTATACAAACTTGTTGACTACTTCTGATGATACGTCAGCTAAAGAGTATTACATATTTGACCTAATGAACATATTTCTGGCCCAAGAGTACTCGATCTTGAACTTTCAATACATACTCATTGATTCACTCTGACGTTACTTCAGCCATATATGAACCCATTTTGACCTATTGAACAAATTTCAGGCAAATTAGTTATGAACTTTCTATATGAACTCATTGACTACTTCTGATGATACATCATCAATAGAGCATTGCATATTTGACCTAAAGGACATTTTCTGGCCAAAGAGTACTCGATCTTGAACTTTCAATACATACTCATTGATTCACTCTGACGTTACTTCAGCCATATATGAACCCATTTTGACCTATTGAACAAATTTCAGGCAAATTAGTTATGAACTTTCTATATGAACTCATTGACTACTTCTGATGATACATCATCAATAGAGCATTGCATATTTGACCTAAAGGACATATTTCTGGCCAAAGAGTACTCGATCTTGAACTTTCAATACATACTCATTGATTCACTCTGACGTTACTTCAGCCATATATGAACCCATTTTGACCTATTGAACAAATTTCAGGCAAATTAGTTATGAACTTTCTATATGAACTCATTGACTACTTCTGATGATACATCATCAATAGAGCATTGCATATTTGACCTAAAGGACATATTTCTGGCCAAAGAGTACTCGATCTTGAACTTTTCATACATTACTATTGACTCCTACTGAAGTTACTTTGCCCATACAGAAGTCCATATTAGACCCACTGAACATATTTCTGGCCCAAGATAACTCCATCATGAACTTTCTATACATACTCATTACCTCACTCTGATATTACTTCAGACACATGAACCCATGTTTGACCTATTGAAAACCTTTTTCTGTCAAATTAGTCCTTAGTCATGAACTCTTTATACAAACTTGTTGACTACTTCTGATGATACGTCAGCTAAAGAGTATTACATATTTGACCTAATGAACATATTTCTGGCCCAAGAGTACTCGATCTTGAACTTTCAATACATACTCATTGATTCACTCTGACGTTACTTCAGCCATATATGAACCCATTTTGACCTATTGAACAAATTTCAGGCAAATTAGTTATGAACTTTCTATATGAACTCATTGACTACTTCTGATGATACATCATCAATAGAGCATTGCATATTTGACCTAAAGGACATATTCTGGCCAAAGAGTACTCGATCTTGAACTTTTCATACATTACTATTGACTCCTACTGAAGTTACTTTGCCCATACAGAAGTCCATATTAGACCCACTGAACATATTTCTGGCCCAAGATAACTCCATCATGAACTTTCTATACATACTCATTACCTCACTCTGATATTACTTCACACATGAACCCATGTTTGACCTATTGAAAATTTTCTGTCAAATTAGTCCTTAGTCATGAACTCTTTATACAACTTGTTGACTACTTCTGATGATACGTCAGCTAAAGTATTACATATTTGACCTAATAACATATTTCTGGCCCAAGAGTACTCGATCTTGAACTTTCAATACATACTCATTGATTCACTCTGACGTTACTTCAGCCATATCCCATTTTGACCTATTGAACAAATTTCAGGCAAATTAGTTATGAACTTTCTATATGAACTCATTGACTACTTCTGATGATACATCATCAATAGAGCATTGCATATTTGACCTAAAGGACATATTTCTGGCCAAAGAGTACTCGATCTTGAACTTTCAATACATACTCATTGATTCACTCTGACGTTACTTCAGCCATATATGAACCCATTTTGACCTATTGAACAAATTTCAGGCAAATTAGTTATGAACTTTCTATATGAACTCATTGACTACTTCTGATGATACATCATCAATAGAGCATTGCATATTTGACCTAAAGGACATATTTCTGGCCAAAGAGTACTCGATCTTGAACTTTTCATACATTACTATTGACTCCTACTGAAGTTACTTTGCCCATACAGAAGTCCATATTAGACCCACTGAACATATTTCTGGCCCAAGATAACTCCATCATGAACTTTCTATACATACTCATTACCTCACTCTGATATTACTTCAGACACATGAACCCATTTTGACCTATTGAAACCTTTTTCTGTCAAATTAGTCCTTAGTCATGAACTCTTTATACAAACTTGTTGACTACTTCTGATGATACGTCAGCTAAAGATTACATATTTGACCTAATGACATATTTCTGGCCAAGTACTCGATCTTGAACTTTCAATACATACTCATTGATTCACTCTGACGTTACTTCAGCCATATATGAACCCATTTTGACCTATTGAACAAATTTTCAGGCAAATTAGTTATGAACTTTCTATATGAACTCATTGACTACTTCTGATGATACATCATCAATAGAGCATTGCATATTTGACCTAAAGGACATATTTCTGGCCAAAGAGTACTCGATCTTGAACTTTTCATACATTACTATTGACTCCTACTGAAGTTACTTTGCCCATACAGAAGTCCATATAGACCCACTGAACATATTTCTGGCCCAAGATAACTCCATCATGAACTTTCTATACATACTCATTACCTCACTCTGATATTACTTCAGACACATGAACCCATGTTTGACCTATTGAAAACCTTTTCTGTCAAATTAGTCCTTAGTCATGAACTCTTTATACAAACTTGTTGACTTCTTCTGATGATACGTCAGCTAAAGAGTATTACATATTTGACCTAATGAACATTTCTGGCCCAAGAGTACTCGATCTTGAACTTTCAATACATACTCATTGATTCACTCTGACGTTACTTCAGCCATATATGAACCCATTTTGACCTATTGAACAAATTTCAGGCAAATTAGTTATGAACTTTCTATATGAACTCATTGACTACTTCTGATGATACATCATCAATAGAGCATTGCATATTTGACCTAAAGGACATATTTCTGGCCAAAGAGTACTCGATCTTGAACTTTTCATACATACTATTGACTCCTACTGAAGTTACTTTGCCCATACAGAAGTCCATATTAGACCCACTGAACATATTATTTCTGGCCCAAGAGTACAAGATCTTGAACTTTCAATACAAACTCATTGATTCACTCTGATTTACTTCATCCCATTTTGACCTACTGAACAATTTCTGGCAAATAGTCCTCAATGATGAACTTTTATACAAACTCATTGATTCCTTAGGTGATATGTCAGCTGTAGAGTATTGCATGTTTACCTAATGGCCATATTTTTGGCCAAAAAACTCAAACTTGAATTTTATATACTTTCTTCTGATGTCACATCAGCTATACTGTAATCCATATTTGACCTAATGAACATATTTCTGGCAAATTAGTACCCGATCTTAACTTTCAGTACATTCTCATTGACTCCTTCTGATGTTACTTCAGCCATACATGAGACCATATTTGACCTACAAAACATATCTCTGGCAAATTAGTCATTGCTCATCAACTTTTTATAGATACTCACTGACTCCTTCTGACGATGCGTCAGCCATAGAGTGTTGCAATTTGACCTAAAGAACATATTTCTGGCCAAAGAGTACTCGATCTTGAACTTTTCATACATTACTATTGACTCCTACTGAAGTACTTTGCCCATACAGAAGTCCATATTAGACCCACTGAACATATTTCTGGCCCAAGATAACTCCATCATGAACTTTCTATACATACTCATTACCTCACTCTGATATTACTTCAGACACATGAACCCATTTTGACCTATTGAAAACCTTTTCTGTCAAATTAGTCCTTAGTCATGAACTCTTTAAACAAATTGTTGACTACTTCTGATGATACGTCAGCTAAAGAGTATTACATATTTGACCTAATGAACATATTTCTGGCCCAAGAGTACTCGATCTTGAACTTTCAATACATACTCATTGATTCACTCTGACGTTACTTCAGCCATATATGAACCCATTTTGACCTATTGAACAAATTTCAGGCAAATTAGTTATGAACTTTCTATATGAACTCATTGACTACTTCTGATGATACATCATCAATAGAGCATTGCATATTTGACCTAAAGGACATATTTCTGGCCAAAGAGTACTCGATCTTGAACTTTCAATACATACTCATTGATTCACTCTGACGTTACTTCAGCCATATATGAACCCATTTTGACCTATTGAACAAATTTCAGGCAAATTAGTTATGAACTTTCTATATGAACTCATTGACTACTTCTGATGATACATCATCAATAGAGCATTGCATATTTGACCTAAAGGACATATTTCTGGCCAAAGAGTACTCGATCTTGAACTTTCAATACATACTCATTGATTCACTCTGACGTTACTTCAGCCATATATGAACCCATTTTGACCTATTGAACAAATTTCAGGCAAATTAGTTATGAACTTTCTATATGAACTCATTGACTACTTCTGATGATACATCATCAATAGAGCATTGCATATTTGACCTAAAGGACATATTTCTGGCCAAGAGTACTCGATCTTGAACTTTTCATACATTACTATTGACTCCTACTGAAGTTACTTTGCCCATACAGAAGTCCATATTAGACCCACTGAACATATTTCTGGCCCAAGATAACTCCATCATGAACTTTCTATACATACTCATTACCTCACTCTGATATTACTTCAGACACATGAACCCATGTTTGACCTATTGAAAACCTTTTTCTGTCAAATTAGTCCTTAGTCATGAACTCTTTAAACAAATTGTTGACTACTTCTGATGATACGTCAGCTAAAGAGTATTACATATTTGACCTAATGACATATTTCTGGCCCAAGAGTACTCGATCTTGAACTTTCAATACATACTCATTGATTCACTCTGACGTTACTTCAGCCATATATGAACCCATTTTGACCTATTGAACAAATTTCAGGCAAATTAGTTATGAACTTTCTATATGAACTCATTGACTACTTCTGATGATACATCATCAATAGAGCATTGCATATTTGACCTAAAGGACATATTTTTGGCCAAAGAGTACTCGATCTTGAACTTTCAATACATACTCATTGATTCACTCTGACGTTACTTCAGCCATATATGAACCCATTTGACCTATTGAACAATTTCAGGCAAATTAGTTATGAACTTTCTATATGAACTCATTGACTACTTCTGATGATACATCATCAATAGAGCATTGCATATTTGACCTAAAGGACATATTTCTGGCCAAAGAGTACTCGATCTTGAACTTTCAATACATACTCATTGATTCACTCTGACGTTACTTCAGCCATATATGAACCCATTTTGACCTATTGAACAAATTTCAGGCAAATTAGTTATGAACTTTCTATATGAACTCATTGACTACTTCTGATGATACATCATCAATAGAGCATTGCATATTTGACCTAAGGACATATTTCTGGCCAAAGAGTACTCGATCTTGAACTTTTCATACATTACTATTGACTCCTACTGAAGTTACTTTGCCCATACAGAAGTCCATATTAGACCCACTGAACATATTTCTGGCCCAAGATAACTCCATCATGAACTTTCTATACATACTCATTACCTCACTCTGATTACTTCAGACATGAACCCATGTTTGACCTATTGAAAACCTTTTCTGTCAAATTAGTCCTTAGTCATGAACTCTTTATACAAACTTGTTGACTACTTCTGATGATACGTCAGCTAAAGAGTATTACATATTTGACCTAATGAACATTTCTGGCCCAAGAGTACTCGATCTTGAACTTTCAATACATACTCATTGATTCACTCTGACGTTACTTCAGCCATATATGAACCCATTTTGACCTATTGAACAAATTTCAGGCAAATTAGTTATGAACTTTCTATATGAACTCATTGACTACTTCTGATGATACATCATCAATAGAGCATTGCATATTTGACCTAAAGGACATATTTTTGGCCAAAGAGTACTCGATCTTGAACTTTTCATACATACTATGACTCCTACACTTTGCCCATACAGAAGTCCATATTAGACCCACTGAACATATTTCTGGCCCAATAACTCCATCATGAACTTTCTATACATACTCATTACCTCACTCTGATATTACTTCAGACACATGAACCCATGTTTGACCTATTGAAAACCTTCTTCTGTCAAATTAGTCCTTAGTCATGAACTCTTTATACAAACTTGTTGACTACTTCTGATGATACGTCAGCTAAAGAGTATTACATATTTGACCTAATGAACATATTTCTGGCCCAAGAGTACTCGATCTTGAACTTTCAGTACATACTCATTGATTCACTCTGACGTTACTTCAGCCATATATGAACCCATTTTGACCTATTGAACAAATTTCAGGCAAATTAGTTATGAACTTTCTATATGAACTCATTGACTACTTCTGATGATACATCATCAATAGAGCATTGTATATTTGACCTAAAGGACATATTTCTGCCAAAGAGTACTCGATCTTGAACTTTTCATACATGACTATTGACTCCTACTGAAGTTACTTTGCCCATACAGAAGTCCATATTAGACCCACTGAACATATTTGAACATATGAACATATTTCTGGCCCAAGAGTACAAGATCTTGAACTTTCAATACAAACTCATTGATTCACTCTGATGTTACTTCATCCCATTTTGACCTACTGAACAAATTTCTGGCAAAATAGTCCTCAATGATGAACTTTTTATACAAACTCATTGATTCCTTAGGTGATATGTCAGCTGTAGAGTATTGCATGTTTAACCTAATGGCCATATTTTGGCCAAAAAATACTCAAACTTGAACTTTTATATATACTTATGTCTTCTGATGTCACATCAGCTATACTGTAATCCATATTTGACCTAATTAACATATTTCTGGCAAATTAGTACCCGATCTTAAACTTTCAGTACATTCTCATTGACTCCTTCTGATGTTACTTCAGCCATACATGAGACCATATTTGACCTACAAAACATATCTCTGGCAAATTAGTCATTGCTCATCAACTTTTTATAGATACTCACTGACTCCTTCTGACGATGCGTCAGCCATAGAGTGTTGCAAATTTGACCTAAAGAACATATTTCTGGCCAAAGAGTACTCGATCTTGAACTTTTCATACATTACTATTGACTCCTACTGAAGGTACTTTGCCCATACAGAAGTCCATATTAGACCCACTGAACATATTTCTGGCCCAAGATAACTCCATCATGAACTTTCTATACATACTCATTACCTCACTCTGATATTACTTCAGACACATGAACCCATCTTTGACCTATTGAAAACCTTCTTCTGTCAAATTAGTCCTTAGTCATGAACTCTTTATACAACTTGTTGACTACTCTGATGATACGTCAGCTAAAGAGTATTACATATTTGACCTAATGAACATATTTCTGGCCCAAGAGTACTCGATCTTGAACTTTCAATACATACTCATTGATTCACTCTGACGTTACTTCAGCCATATATGAACCCATTTTGACCTATTGAACAAATTTCAGGCAAATTAGTTATGAACTTTCTATATGAACTCATTGACTACTTCTGATGATACATCATCAATAGAGCATTGCATATTTGACCTAAAGGACATATTTCTGGCCAAAGAGTACTCGATCTTGAACTTTCAATACATACTCATTGATTCACTCTGACGTTACTTCAGCCATATATGAACCCATTTTGACCTATTGAACAAATTTCAGGCAAATTAGTTATGAACTTTCTATATGAACTCATTGACTACTTCTGATGATACATCATCAATAGAGCATTGCATATTGACTAAAGGACATATTTCTGGCCAAAGAGTACTCGATCTTGAACTTTCAATACATACTCATGATTCACTCTGACGTTACTTCAGCCATATATGAACCCATTTTGACCTATTGAACAAATTTCAGGCAAATTAGTTATGAACTTTCTATATGAACTCATTGACTACTTCTGATGATACATCATCAATAGAGCATTGCATATTTGACCTAAAGGACATATTTCTGGCCAAAGAGTACTCGATCTTGAACTTTTCATACATGACTATTGACTCCTACTGAAGTTACTTTGCCCATACAGAAGTCCATATTAGACCCACTGAACATATTTCTGGCCCAAGATAACTCCATCATGAACTTTCTATACATACTCATTACCTCACTCTGATATTACTTCAGACACATGAACCCATCTTTGACCTATTGAAAACCTTCTTCTGTCAAATTAGTCCTTAGTCATGAACTCTTTATACAAACTTGTTGACTACTTCTGATGATACGTCAGCTAAAGATATTACATATTTGACCTAATGAACATATTTCTGGCCCAAGAGTACTCGATCTTGAACTTTCAGTACATACTCATTGATTCACTCTGACGTTACTTCAGCCATATATGAACCCATTTTGACCTATTGAACAAATTTCAGGCAAATTAGTTATGAACTTTCTATATGAACTCATTGACTACTTCTGATGATACATCATCAATAGAGCATTGCATATTTGACCTAAAGGACATATTTCTGGCCAAAGAGTACTCGATCTTGAACTTTTCATACATGACTATTGACTCCTACTGAAGTTACTTTGCCCATACAGAAGTCCATATTAGACCCACTGAACATATTTGAACATATGAACATATTTCTGGCCCAAGAGTACAAGATCTTGAACTTTCAATACAAACTCATTGATTCACTCTGATGTTACTTCATCCCATTTTGACCTACTGAACAAATTTCTGGCAAAATAGTCCTCAATGATGAACTTTTTATACAAACTCATTGATTCCTTAGGTGATATGTCAGCTGTAGAGTATTGCATGTTAACCTAATGGCCATTTTTTGGCCAAAAATACTCAAACTTGAACTTTTTATATTACTTATGTCTTCTGATGTCACATCAGCTATACTGTAATCCATATTGACCTAATTAACATATTTCTGGCAAATTAGTACCCGATCTTAAACTTTCAGTACATTCTCATTGACTCCTTCTGATGTTACTTCAGCCATACATGAGACCATATTTGACCTACAAAACATATCTCTGGCAAATTAGTCATTGCTCATCAACTTTTTATAGATACTCACTGACTCCTTCTGACGATGCGTCAGCCATAGAGTGTTGCAAATTTGACCTAAAGAACATATTTCTGGCCAAAGAGCACTCAATCTTGAACATTTTATACATAATTATGGACTCCTTCTGAAGTTACTTCGCCCATACCGAAGTCCATATTAGACCTACTGAACATATTTCTGGCCCAAGATAACTCCATCATGAACTTTCTATACATACTCATTACCTCACTCTGATATTACTTCAGACACATGAACCATCTTTGACCTATTGAAAACCTTCTTCTGTCAAATTAGTCCTTAGTCATGAACTCTTTATACAAACTTGTTGACTACTTGATGATACGTCAGCTAAAGAGTATTACATATTTGACCTAATGAACATATTTACTCGATCTTGAACTTTCAATACATACTCATTGATTCACTCTGACGTTACTTCAGCCATATCCCATTTTGACCTATTGAACAAATTTCAGGCAAATTAGTTATGAACTTCTATATGAACTCATGACTACTTCTGATGATACATCATCAATAGAGCATTGCATATTTGACCTAAAGGACATATTTCTGGCCAAGAGTACTCGATCTTGAACTTTCAATACATACTCATTGATTCACTCTGACGTTACTTCAGCCATATATGAACCCATTTTGACCTATTGAACAAATTTCAGGCAAATTAGTTATGAACTTTCTATATGAACTCATTGACTACTTCTGATGATACATCATCAATAGAGCATTGCATATTTGACCTAAAGGACATATTTCTGGCCAAAGAGTACTCGATCTTGAACTTTCAATACATACTCATTGATTCACTCTGACGTTACTTCAGCCATATATGACCCATTTTGACCTATGAACAATTTCAGGCAAATTAGTTATGAACTTTCTATATGAACTCATTGACTACTTCTGATGATACATCATCAAGAGCATTGCATATTTGACCTAAAGGACATATTTCTGGCCAAAGAGTACTCGATCTTGAACTTTCAATACATACTCATTGATTCACTCTGACGTTACTTCAGCCATATATGAACCCATTTTGACCTATTGAACAAATTTCAGGCAAATTAGTTATGAACTTTCTATATGAACTCATTGACTACTTCTGATGATACATCATCAATAGAGCATTGCATATTTGACCTAAAGGACATATTTGGGCCAAAGAGTACTCGATCTTGAACTTTTCATACATTACTATTGACTCCTACTGAAGTTACTTTGCCCATACAGAAGTCCATATTAGACCCTGAACATATTTCTGGCCCAAGATAACTCCATCATGAACTTTCTATACATACTCATTACCTCACTCTGATATTACTTCAGACACATGAACCCATGTTTGACCTATTGAAAACCTTTTTCTGTCAATTAGTCCTTAGTCATGAACTCTTTAAACACTTGTTGACTACTTCTGATGATACGTCAGCTAAAGAGTATTACATATTTGACCTAATGAACATATTCTGGCCCAAGAGTACTCGATCTTGAACTTTCAATACATACTCATTGATTCACTCTGACGTTACTTCAGCCATATATGAACCCATTTTGACCTATTGAACAAATTTCAGGCAAATTAGTTATGAACTTTCTATATGAACTCATTGACTACTGATGATACATCATCAATAGAGCATTGCATATTTGACCTAAAGGACATATTTCTGGCCAAAGAGTACTCGATCTTGAACTTTCAATACATACTCATTGATTCACTCTGACGTTACTTCAGCCATATATGAACCCATTGTGACCTATTGAACAAATTTCAGGCAAATTAGTTATGAACTTTCTATATGAACTCATTGACTACTTCTGATGATACATCATCAATAGAGCATTGCATATTTGACCTAAAGGACATATTTCTGGCCAAAGAGTACTCGATCTTGAACTTTCAATACATACTCATTGATTCCTCTGACGTTACTTCAGCCATATATGAACCCATTTTGACCTATTGAACAAATTTCAGGCAAATTAGTTATGAACTTTCTATATGAACTCATTGACTACTTCTGATGATACATATCAATAGAGCATTGCATATTTGACCTAAAGGACATATTTGTGGCCAAAGAGTACTCGATCTTGAACTTTTCATACATTACTATTGACTCCTACTGAAGTTACTTTGCCCATACAGAAGTCCATATTAGACCCACTGAAATATTTCTGGCCCAAGATAACTCCATCATGAACTTTCTATACATACTCATTACCTCACTCTGATATTACTTCAGACACATGAACCCATGTTTGACCTATTGAAACCTTTTCTGTCAAATTAGTCCTTAGTCATGATCTTTATACAAATTGTTGACTACTTCTGATGATACGTCAGCTAAAGTATTACATATTTGACCTAATGAACATATTTCTGGCCAAGAGTACTCGATCTTGAACTTTCAATACATACTCATTGATTCACTCTGACGTTACTTCAGCATATATGAACCCATTTTGACCTATTGAACAAATTCAGGCAAATTAGTTGGAACTTTCTATATTAACTCATGACTACTTTGTGATACATCAAAAGCAAAACAAGTCAAAAATCCATACAAATATCCACATTCATCTAACAAAAAACAAAAAATAAAAACAACCTCATTCAAAATTGACTAAACAATCCATTATCCTCATCATAACAAAATCAATGGTCATAAACATAATCAATCAACATATATCAATAAAACAACAAATCACAGCATCAAACAAAAATACTCACAAATATCACAAATTTCAAATAGCACAAAACATATATACACTCATCCTAAATCATAAAATCACACATCAACATTCCTTACAAATAATACATACAAAACCTCTACAAGCATAAAATCATCAAGCACAACAAACTTACAATCAAAATAATTTCATTAATCATTAAATAAACAAAAACAAGGCACTCAACTATCAAAACAGAATAATAAACATAACAACACAAATCAACACAAAACAAAAATACACATTATACATTGCAAAAGATATACAAATACAGAATACACATAAGCACACAAATACACTAACATAACATATAACAATAAATAAAACACAAATAACAATATACAAAACAATCTCCAAATATAATCACAATAATAAATAAATATATTAAAATAATTGAACACAGTAATATATCACAATACAAAATCATTCATAACAATTACTCATAGAACACATCATCATTATCACAGAACATAACACACAAAATAAATTATACATATCAAACACAATCAGTCCACATAATAAACAACATAAAATAATTACATCTATATCAAAATTAAAAATCATCAATCCAATATATAGATACAACAAAATCAACATAAATAATATAACCAACACACAATCATCCATCATCTTCACATTATATATCAATAGAGCATTGCAGATTTGACGCTAAAGGACATATTTTTGCCACAGCGTATCGATCTTGAACTTTTCATACATTACTATTGACTCCTACTGACGTATTGCCCATACAGAAGTATTAGACCATTGAACATATTTGAACATATGAACATATTCTGGCCCAAGAGTACAAGATCTTGAACTTTCAATACAAACTCATTGATTCACTCTGATGTTACTTCATCCCATTTTGACCTACTGAACAATTTCTGGCAAAATAGTCCTCAATGATGAACTTTTTATACAAACTCATTGATTCCTTAGGTGATACGTCAGCTGTAGCGTATTGCATGTTTAACCTAATGGCCATATTTTTGGCCAAAAAATACTCAAACTTGAACTTTTTATATATACTTATGTCTTCTGATGTCACATCAGCTATACTGTAATCCATATTTGACCTAATGAACATATTTCTGGCAAATTAGTACCCGATCTTAAACTTTCAGTACAATCTCATTGACTCCTTCTGATGTTACTTCAGCCATACATGAGACCATATTTGACCTACAAAACATATCTCTGGCAAATTAGTCATTGCTCATCAACTTTTTATAGATACTCACTGACTCCTTCTGACGATGCGTCAGCCATAGAGTGTTGCAAATTTGACCTAAAGAACATATTTCTGGCCAAAGAGTACTCGATCTTGAACTTTTCATACATTACTATTGACTCCTACTGAAGTACTTTGCCCATACAGAAGTCCATATTAGACCCACTGAACATATTTCTGGCCCAAGATAACTCCATCATGAACTTTATACATACTCATTACCTCACTCTGATATTACTTCAGACACATGAACCCATGTTTGACCTATTGAAAACCTTTTCTGTCAAATTAGTCCTTAGTCATGAACTCTTTATACAAACTTGTTGACTACTTCTGATGATACGTCAGCTAAAGAGTATTACATATTTGACCTAATGAACATATTTCTGGCCCAAGAGTACTCGATCTTGAACTTTCAATACATACTCATTGATTCACTCTGACGTTACTTCAGCCATATGAACCCATTTTGACCTATTGAACAAATTTCAGGCAAATTAGTTATGAACTTTCTATATGAACTCATTGACTACTTCTGATGATACATCATCAATAGAGCATTGCATATTTGACCTAAAGGACATTTCTGGCCAAAGAGTACTCGATCTTGAACTTTCAATACATACTCATTGATTCACTCTGACGTTACTTCAGCCATATATGAACCCATTTTGACCTATTGAACAAATTTCAGGCAAATTAGTTATGAACTTTCTATATGAACTCATTGACTACTTCTGATGATACATCATCAATAGAGCATTGCATATTTGACCTAAAGGACATATTTCTGGCCAAAGAGTACTCGATCTTGAACTTTCAATACATACTCATTGATTCACTCTGACGTTACTTCAGCCATATATGAACCCATTTTGACCTATTGAACAAATTTCAGGCAAATTAGTTATGAACTTTCTATATGAACTCATTGACTACTTCTGATGATACATCATCAATAGAGCATTGCATATTTGACCTAAAGGACATATTTCTGGCCAAAGAGTACTCGATCTTGAACTTTTCATACATTACTATTGACTCCTACTGAAGTTACTTTGCCCATACAGAAGTCCATATTAGACCCACTGAACATATTTCTGGCCCAAGATAACTCCATCATGAACTTTCTATACATACTCATTACCTCACTCTGATATTACTTCAGACACATGAACCCATGTTTGACCTATTGAAAACTTTTTCTGTCAAATTAGTCCTTAGTCATGAACTCTTTATACAAACTTGTTGACTATTCTGATGATACGTCAGCTAAGAGTATTACATATTTGACCTAATGAACATATTTCTGGCCCAAGAGTACTCTCGATCTTGAACTTTCAATACATACTCATTGATTCACTCTGACGTTACTTCAGCCATATATGAACCCATTTTGACCTATTGAACAAATTCAGGCAAATTTTTTATTATGGTACTTGCGCATTTTGATTGTCACATCAGCCTGACTGTGTCCATATTGAACAATGAAAACATATTTTGGGCCCAGTTCGTTGCAAATTGTCCATGATGAGAACATTTAATTATAATGTACTTGACTTTCTATATGAACTCAGTGACTACTTCTGATGCTACATCAGCCATAGAGTATTGCACATTTGACCTAGATGGACATATTTCTAGCAATCGTCCTAGACCATGGAACATTTTGTTTTTACTATACTCTATGATATTACATCAGCCATAGAATAGGAATATTTGACCTAATGGACATATTTGTGACCAAAGCTTATCCGATCTGAACTTTTATGCATTACTATGAGTCTTCTGGATGATATGTCAGCTATAGAGTATTGCATATTTGACCTTATGAACATATTTCTGGCCAAAGAGTACAAGATCTTGAACTTCAATACAAACTCATTGATTCACTCTGATGGTACTTCATCCCATTTTGACCTAGAACAATAGTTCTGGCAAAATAGTCCTCAATGATGAACTTTTTATACAAATCATTGATTTCGGTGGATACGTCAGCGTGTAGCGTATTGCATGTTTAACTACTGGCCATATTTGGCCAAAAAAACTTCAAATTGATTATTTATATATAGTCTGCTGTGATGTACATCAGCTCTACTGTAAACCATATTATGACCTAATGAAATCTATATTTCTGGCAAAAGTAGTACTGCGACTTTTTTGATGATCCTGAACCACTTTTTTAACGGTGTTCCGACCAACTCTGCGCTTATTTGATCCCGTCTGATTTGTTGGTTTGACTACTATGTTCACTTCAAGTTCTGAGTATCATATTTGAGTCGACCAACACACACTCTATTTTTTAGTTTTTTTCTTTTCTGGCTTAATTTTTCTTTCATGGTGTATTAGGTGCTCACACATTGTGAGTCACAGCTTTTTGGTTAGTATGAGTCCCATATTCTACTGACTCTCTGCTGTCTTGGTCTGCACAGATTTTTTGTAACCGCCCCAGTGCAAAGGCTTAGTGTGTGCATCCCCCCAAGCGTTTTTCCCTCCCCCCCCCTTTCACCCTGCTTTTTTTTTCCCCCCAGACTAGATATTTTTAAAACTTCCCCCCATTTTGGGTTGCCCATTTGACCGCGCCGCAGTCTTGTTACTTCGATCTTGGAGCTCACGTTTCTATACATTTACTCCGTTGGATTTTGCGTTGACTCTTCCACTTAGATTCTAGATGTGTGAGTAACGTGCCCCCGTCCTACTCACCCGATGGCATTTGGTCCTATTAGACACATCTGTGTACATATTCTGGCAAAAGAGTACTCGATCTGAACTGTCATACATATTATTTTATTGATTACTCTGAGCGTTTCTTCGCCAGTATATACCCATTTGTTGAACTATGAAACAAATTTCAGCAAATTAGTTATTTGAACTTTTATATATGAACTCATGATACTTCTGATGATAAATCATCATAGAGCATGAGCATATTGACCTAAATGGATATTTTTGGCCAAAGAGTAACTCGCATCCTTGAAAATCTTTTAAGACATCTATTGACTCCTCACTGAAGGTACGTTGCCCATACAAAGTCAATATTCGGACCCACGGAAACATTATTCTGGCCCAACTAACTCCATCATGAAACTTTCTCTACTACTCATTACTCACTCTGATATTACTCAGAAACCACCCAATGGTGAAATTCCGGTTTGACCTATGGAAAACCTTTTTCTGGTCAAATTAGTCCTTGTCATGAATTCTTTATACAAACTTGTTGACTACTTCTGCTGATACGTCAGCTAAAGAGTATTACATATTTGACCTAAAGAACATATTTCTGCCCAAGAGTACGCGATCTTAAACTTCAATACATACTCATTGATTCACTTGACGTTTACTTCAGCCATATATGAACCATTTTGACCTATTGAACAAATTTCAGGCAAATTAGTTATGAACTTTCTATAGAACTCATTGACACTTTGATGATACATCATCAATAGAGCATTGCTATTTGACCTTAAAGGACATATTTCTGGCCAAAGAGTACTCGATCTTGATTTCATACATTACTATTGACCCTATGAAGTACTTTGCCCATACAGAAGTCCATATTCGACCCACTGAACATATTTCTGGCCAAAGAGTACTCGATCTTGAACTTTAAATACTACTCATGATGTCACTCGACGTATGTATCACGATCAGCCCTATATGAACCCATTTGAACCTATTGAACAATTTCAGGCAAATTAGTTAGGAACTTCTATCATGAACTCATGACTACTTATGATGATACATCATCATAGAGCATTGCATATTGACCTAAAGGACATATTTGTGGCCAAAGAGTACTCGATCTTGACTTTTCATACATTACTATTGACTCCTACTGAAGTTACTTTGCCCATACAGAAGTCCATATTAGACCCACTGAACATATTTCTGGCCCAAAGAGTACTCGATCTTGAACTTAAACACATATATGATCACCTGACGGTACTTCAGCATATATGACCATTTGACTATGAACAAAATTTCAGGCAAATAGTTATGACCTTTCTATATGAATTCAGTTGACTACTTGATGATACATCATCAATAGAGCATTGCATATTTGACCAAAGGACATATTTCTGGCCAAAGAGTACTCGATCTTGAACTTCAATACATACTCATTGATTTCTCTGACGTTACTTCAGTTATGAACAATTTTGACCTATTGAAACAAATTTCAGGCAAATTAGTTATGAACTTTCTATATGAACTCATGCTACGATGAGCTCATCAATCGAGGCATTGAACGGTGACCTAAAGGACTATTTCTGGCAAAGAGTACCCGACTTGAACTTTCATACTACTATGCTTTACCTGACGTTACTTCAGCCATCTATGAACCCCATTTGACTCTGCAATCAACATGTGTTCTGTGCTTAACCAGTTGGTTTTTCCATGAATGAATGTATATTGCACACAGTGTCGGTACCGCTGAGTATTACGCGATGGGAGCGAAGATTCCCGTCCTACGAATCTCAAGTCCTCGAGCATTGCTATTTGACCTTAAAGGACAATTGTGGCCATTTAAGAGTCCTCGATCTTGAACTTTTCATACTTACATGATCTATGCGTTCCTTGCCCATACAGATTCCATATTCGACCATGCCACATTTATTTCTGGCTAATCGCGTCCCGATCTGCACCTTCAATACTCTATGTCCTCTGACGTACTCCGCCCATATCTGCCCTTGTGCCTCTTCATGGATCCACCTTCAGGAAATTCGTTAGATTTTCTAATGCTATTTTGCCCCTCGTCCGCTGTTTTCACTATCTATCAATAGCGATGCATGCTTTGACTAACCTCCGGCACGCACCTTCTGCTTTCTGTGATCACTAGTGACACTTCGCTGCAGCCGTGCACTTTTCCAATACTTTTTATTGATCCCTTACTGACTGTCCTTTTGCCCTAGTGACCACGCAAGCAGTTCTTAGATGCCCCTGATATTTTTCTTTTTTTTCGCTTTTTGTTTCTCCTGGTTTTGTGGCCCTACCCTTGTTTTGGTCCCTTACTGTGCTTTTCTTACTATTTGAACCCTCCGACTATATTCGCCTAGTACTTCGCTTATCTGCGTTCGTTGGATTCGTCTGCTGCACGGTGCCGTATGAATTGCTCTGCTGACCTGACCTACCTGGGAGCATATTCTCTGTTTTCTGCATATTTTATCGGTTGTTGTAGCTGCCCTCTTCTTCCTCCCATATTCGTGTTGATATTGCTGAACTATCCACGTGTTTGTGCAGGTCGACTGGTCTTCCCTTTTGACTATAGGCATATTTTGGTCCTTCTCGGTCTCGCACAGATACTTTTCTCTAAAGCATATGGATTTTTACTTGCATCTTGGTCCTGCCCGTGATCTAGGCCTGTCCCATATGTGATGGTCCTCGAACAGCATGTGTGCCATGTGTATTAACTCCACCTCGCCTCTCTAACTCTGACTATTACTACCCTGGGTGTACCTGTCCTTGTTTTCCTCCCCGCTTGTTGGACTTATGTGTTTTGACAGTGTGCATAGTGAGTTGATCACGGTTTGCACACATCCCTCTCGCTCTGATTTGTCGGGCGCCTATTGTGTTTTACCATTTGAGTCAATTTATGTTTGTGGTTTCTCCTCGTGTGATGTTTGTGCCACGCCTATCCATATAGTGAGGTATCCTATATTGGTTTATTTTCTTGATACGATTTATCTATTTTTTGCTCTGAGCAGTGTTAGCACCCCAGCACGCAGCTCTGTACCGTTTGCTTATCCCCACTTGTGTGTGTCCCCTCTCGTTCTACGTACTTATGCTTCGAACATTAGCTCGGACTGCCTACTTCCGCGACTCATTTTGACATAACCAGTTTGTTTTGTGTCTATTGCTCCATCTGCATGTGTTGACCAGCATCTGTATTATGCTTCCTTCGGAGCCCCGATTGCGATTGTCTAGATGAATTTCATCTGGGTACTTTCTCTGAGAGTTATTCACATCCATAGAGCATGAAGTTATTTGCCTTAAGGACATATTTGTTGGTCACAGCGTGGTTCTCAGATGTTCACTGATTGTTGTATTTGTTGTACTATCTTGTCTAGTGGCACTCTTTGATGACTTGTTATCCTTTATACTTTGCCCATCTCCATTGACACGCTCCATATTGAACCCCCACCTGAACTATTCTGCCCTTATTATTGAGTACTCGTATCTGGTGAAACTTTTAAATACATACCCATGATTCACTCGACCGTTACATTAGCCATCATACGAACCCATTTTGACCTTACTGAATTCGCAATTTATCCAATGGGCCATTACACACCCTCCAGGTTTGTGATGAAACTGTCATAGGTAACTCTATGCCTATTCTGATGATACCCTCCACAATAGAGTCATGCATATTTGACCTATAAGCGACCGTATGTATTTGTGGCCCAAAAGGTATCGGATCTGACCACTCTTATTTTCCCACTCAATTTATGTATGCTGATCCTTTGTCTGAGTACCACCCTGACCCAATCCGTTAAGGTCCATATTACCGACGCCACTGGAACTTTTAATTTGGTTCTGTGCTCACGCGTACTCGATCTTGAATCTTCAATACATTTTCTTTTATCGCGGCACTGGATTGTCTTACTAGATCTGTTACTCTTCCGACCCCATATATGAGTTTGCATTTGACCCTACTGTTGAAATTGTAATTTGTTATGGCCAAATTAGTTCACTGAAATCTTGCCCCCCATCTGTAACTATTGACTACGTCGGATGATACATCATCATTAGAGCATTGCATATTTGACCTAAAGGACAGTACTTTCTGGCCAAAGCGTGATGCGACTTCTTTTTTCCTTGAACTTTCAATACGATCATGACATTTTACTTGACGTTTACTTTCAAGCATATATGAACACCCCATGTGTAAGTGATCTGGGATCAACCAACGTTTGTATATTACCTCCCGGCCCAAATTAGTAGAACTTCTATATCTGACATTTCCCATACCGTTCCTTCCGCTGACTCAGTTTTGGGAGGATTTTTTCTCTTTTTTGTGTTTGACACTCTCTAAATAGATGCCATTGCTTTATTTGACCTATTAAAGACCAACTTTGTGGCAAGAGTTATTCGATCGTGACTTTCTATCATAGATATTGACTCTACTGTTCACTGGCTCTTTATCTTTGCCTCACACATTCAGAAGTCCATTATTGACCCAATTTTTTTCCCCCCCGAGATTACATATTTGGGCCTTATAATGAGTTGACTCGATCTTGAACCTGCGGACTCTATCTCAATGATTACGTGTGAATATACTTCAGCCATATATGAACCATTTTGACCTATTGAACAAATTTCAGGCAAATTACTTATGAACTTCTATACATACTCATTGACTCCTGATTTTATTTCAACCATTACAGTGATGTTACACTCTGATGTTGCTTCATCCATAGAGTACTGAATATTGACCTAATGGACATATGTCTGGCAAAATAGTCCTCTATCATGAACATTCTATATATACTCGTTGACTCACTCTGAATGTTATTTCAGACATACATGAGCCCATATTTGACCTACTGAACATATTTCTGTCAAATTAGTCCCCTCGATCATGAACTTTTTATACACACTCATTGACTCCTCTGATGACACATCAGCAATAGAGTATTGCATATTGACCTAATGGACATACTGGACAAAGAGTACTCGTTATTAACTTTTTATTTATGCGTACTTGCGCATTCTGATGTCACATCAGCCATACTGTAGTCCATATTTGAACTAATGAACATATTTTGGGCCCAGTTTTTGGCAAATTTGTCCCTGATGATGAACATTTTAATATAATGTACTTGACTTTCTATATGAACTCATTGACTTCTGATGCTACATCAGCCATAGAGTATTGCACATTTGACCTAATGGACATATTTCTAGCAAATCAGTCCTAGATCATGAACTTTGTGGTTTACATACTCCTGATTATACATCAGCCATAGAATATTGAATATTTGACCTAATGGACATATTGTGACCAAAGCTTATCCGATCTTGAACTTTTGCATTACTATTGAGTCCTTCTGATGATATGTCAGTTATAGAGTATTGCATATTTGACCTTATGAACATTTTCTGGCCCAAGAGTACAAGATCTTGAACTTTCAATACAACTCATTGATTCACTCTGATGTGACTTCATCCATTTGACCTAAGAACAAATTTCTGGCAAATTGTCTCTACTTCATCCATTGAACTTTGCTTGAACTTTTTATACAACTCATTGATTCTTAGGTGATACGTCAGCTGTAGCGTATGCATGTTTAACCTAATGGCCATTTTTTGGCCAAAAAATACTCAAACTTGAATATTTATATATACTTATGTCTTCTGATGTCACATCAGCTATACTGTAAATCATATTGACCTAATGAACATATTTCTGCAAATTAGTACCCGTCTTAAACTTTGAGTACATCTCATTGACTCCTTCTGATGTTACTTCAGCCATACATGAGACCATATTTGACCTACAAAACATATCTCTGGCAAATTAGTCATTGCTCATAAACTTTTTATAGATACTCACTGACTCCTTTGACGTACGTCAGAATAGAGTGTTGCAAATCTTGCACCTAAAGACTTATTTCTGGCCAAAGAGATTCGATCTGAACTTTTTCGTAATTACTATTGACTCCTACCTTGAGTTACTTTGCCCATACGAAGTCCATAGACCCACCACTGAACCATATTGCTGGCCTATAAGAGTACTCGATCCTTGAACTGTATAATTACATTGATACCCACTCTGACGTACATCCGCCATCTTAGCACCCATGTTTGATCTCTTGAACACAGTCTAGGCCTAACAGTTATGAATTTCTATATGTAAATCCTTGAGACTCCTTCTTCGATGATACATCATATATCCAGAGCATTGCATATGGATAAAGCGACATATTTGGGACCAAAGAGTACCGATTTGACTTTTGCATACTTATTTTGACTCTACTGAAGTTTACTTTGCCCATACAGTTTCTGAAAGTCATATAGAACCCACTTTGAACAGATTTCGCTATATTAGTATTGACCCCACCTCCCGATTCTTGAACTTGAAAACCCTATTATATCTTATGATTTCCCTCCTCGCCGTCGATTCTATTTGTCTCGTATGAGATCCATTCCTTGTTTTGACCACCGGACCTGGAATCAAATTCAGGCCCAATTAGTTCTGAACGTCTATTATGATTATCTATATTTGACCTTAAGATCTGAATGATCATCATCAATAGAGGCATTGCATAGTTGACTAAGGATATATAGTTTGGCCAAAGAGTACTTGATCTGAACTTCAGTACGATTTTTTTTACTCATGATTCACTCTGACCGTTATTCAGCCTATATAACCCATTTGACCATGATAAAAAATTCAGGCAAATTAGTTATGAACTTCTTATGAAAATCATTGACAATTCTGTTAATACATCTAATGAAGCATTGCCATATTGACATAAAGGACATATGTCTGGCCCAAAGACGTATCGTCTTGAACTTTTCAGTACATCTCATGATTCACTCGGATGGACTTCGCCTATATATGAACCCATTTTGACCTATTTGAAAACACATTTAGGCAAATTAGTTATGAACTTTCTTATGAACTCCTTGACTACTTCTGCTGATACATACAATAGAGCATTGCATATATGCCCTATTAAAGGACATATCTTTTCTGGCCAAGGTATTCGATCTTGAACACTCGCTTCAGAACATTATAGTGACTCCCTAACGATAGGTACTTTGGCCCATCAGAATGTCCATATTTTAGACCCCACGGCGGCATATTTTCTCGTCGCACCAACGATACTCCTCTTAGGAACTTTTTTTCCATACTCATACTCACTCTGATATTACATTCGAACATGAATCCCATTGAGTGTGTAGTGTATACTATGACACCTTTTACCTTTTTCTGGTCATAATTAGTCCTTAGTCATGAACTCTTTATACAAAATTGTGATACTTCTGGAACGTAGTCTTTGAAGAGATACTTATGCTTTCTATAGGAACATTGCTGGCCTAAGAGTTACTCGATCTTGAACTGCAACATACTCATTGATTCTACATTCTGACGTTACTTCACGCCATTATATGCCCCCTTGGACCTATTGATACACATTCAGCCATATTATTATGAACTTTTCTATGAATCCCTATTGCATACTTCTGAGATACATCACACTACGCAGCATGCATTTTGACCTAAGTGATATCTTGTGCCAAAGAGGTACGGATCTTGACCCTTTATACATTATATTGATCCTACTGAAGTTACTTGGCCCCTACAGACGTCCAGTATTAGACCCCATGAACATATTTGGCCACAGAGTGTAACTCGTCTTGACCTTTAAAACACATACTCTTATTCTGCTTGTAATCTTGACGTTACTTCCGTGTTTTCATATATGATTACAACACCGTTTGGCACACGCCTAGGGTAATCATTTTAATCGCCATCCGTGCATATTTATTAGTGATTTGAATCTTTATGTCATGAAGGTTGGGCACGCCCTCTATATTCTGGATTCGATTTGCCTTCTTCATCCCCATCATCAATTCCTATGTTAGCATTGGACATCTTTGATACTCTTCTTTCTTCTACCGGCCATACCCACTGCGAGCCCCCCATTTTCTTTTTTGCGTTAAGCTTGATCGTCACTACCGGATCGTTTGACATTTGATAATACCCACGAACTCATGGATTTATCCTATTGGCACGTCTGCCCTTGACTCTGTGCACGCGGCACCGATTATTCTTGTAGTTTTCCTCATTTGATCCGTGCAAGTCTACGGTCCTAGTAAACACAATTCAGGCACCTTTACCTGCTCGTCTGCCAGACGCGTCGGCCTATGCTTCCTATGGAATCTCTATCTCCTGCTTGCAGTCTTTTCTTGCAGTTGTAGCTTTCCTGACATACCTTTTTCTTCCCCACCCCTTCTATTTTTCTCATATCGGCAGTCCTTTGCGATTTGGCAGTTTAGCTGACCCGTCTTTCTTTCCTTTGTCGTTTCTTTTGTTTTTTCTGTTGCTCTACTCGCTAACAGGATCTATATACTGTGGCCAAACATGGTACCGGTCTGGAACTTTTCAGAAATTGATATGGAGTTGATCTCCTTCGACGTTGCTCAAGCTTTAGGCTTTTGTTCCGTTTACAATTCGACGTTACACTATCTCGTAAGCCCCTGAAATATTTCTGGCAAACCCCCCGAGTACCCGTAGTTCTAGGCTACGTGTTCCTCTCTTTTTCATAGTATCCCACGTTTATTTTCACCTTGATTTCATTGCACGGACCTTTTGCAGGTCTTCACCTTTTTGGTATTGCAACCTCCATTTTGACTATTTGAAACCAAATAGTGCTAATACGTGGGTGTTTGTATTTCTATTGAACTCTTGTACTATAGTTGCGATTATCATCCTATATTGAGAGCATTTGCTCTCTACCTGATTCTTCTGTACCAGGGCTCTTTTAGGTGTCCCATAAGAGTTAGTCTCGTCGTGGATATCTTTGCTACTACCACTTACTATTGCCTCATACTGGACGTTCTTGTTTGTCCCGGATTTCCGACCGTCTCGCTATGTCTTTGAGACTCCTCACTGCCCCACCCTATTTGTTTTCGGCCCATGATAGCACGGCCGTCCTGTCTTGCCATTCCACTCCGCTCTCGCTATCTCGAGCTCGTATTCGGTATGACCTTGTATCCTTGACCCACTTCGGCGCCCATTAGTTTCTGCCTTCCTCTGCCCTCCTGTGCTCTTCTGATTGCTACCCTCTCACTTCCGAGACTTTGCCTACTTGACCCATTGATGTTTGGCAGCCAGAGTTTTTGGATTCAGTAGTTCCCCAGACCAAGTCCTCTACTGATCTGTGTATTATGCTTGGACCCGTCTCATTGACTATGCGGGTCCTCCCGTCACCTCCGTGACTGCCATACATGGCATGGTTGTTTTAGTTCCTTTCACCATCCGCTATCCCCGGCTTTCTTGCGCATCCATAGCATTCTTGTTACATCCATGCCATGAACTTTTTTCCCTACCTCTACCCCCCCCTCGTCATTATCCCGCCTGCCTGTCCCCTCGCTGCTTGCATTCCCCCCCTCCCTTTTTTGTTTCATTAGATGGTCTTAGCCTTTGTTTCAGTTCCTCGCAATATCTTGCTTGATTAGTTGTATGGTCCTCCTTCTGTGTCTTCTCGTGGCCAGCCTGCACCTCTTGCTCCACTGTCTTGCCCTCCCTTTGACACTCGAGTTGACTCGATTTAGTGCCATTCTCACCTTTTGTCCAAGAGTCCCTCGCTCTTGACCTCCCCCTCCTCTCCTTTGACCCCTGCCGTCCTCTCTGCCCATACTGCCCCTTTGTAGTGTTCTGCACCTAATTGTCTTTCACCACTTTTGACCTTATGTCAGTACTTTATTGACCCTTTCCTGGCCTGCTGTTGAGTGCTTTTTTCCCATCATTTTCCGCTTTCTGGCGTGTGCCCCTCGCCGTCATTCTTTCCCTCACCAGTATCCTATTTGTTATCCCTTAAGAGTATTCACGATTTACTTTTCTCTTCCTATATTTTCCCCATTTACTCTATCCTCGTGCGTCCAACCCTGCCTCGTTCTTCCTGCCCCTTACAATCCCGTGCTATTCTTACCCTGGTACCTCCTTGAGTGCCCCCATTTTGGTTCCCCTCTTTTTTTGTCCGCACTACCCCCCTCTCTCTTTAGTGACGTTGGACCCCTTCTCTAGTGAATTTTTGATAACGTCGCCCATATCTTTATTTTCGTCATACACTGCCAATAGCTCTCCTCTTTTTCTCATTTTTAGTATGTTATTGGTATTCCACGTTTTATCAAATTTGTAGCCCGGTTGCATACGGGAGCGCAAGCTATTTCTCGAGATCCCATTTTTGCACCCGATAGTATCCCCCTCTTCTGGCCTTTCATCTTCTATTGCGCATCGTCGAAACTCTTTCCCCCCATCCACATCATGTTAGCCTGTGTTATGTCCCAGCCCCTCGTCCCTAGTGTGCCCCTGACCTGCCCCAGTTAACTAATAGTTTCGGCACCTCTCTACTTCTTCCACACCATCCCACTTGACTCGTCGCTGTTCCTTTCCACTCTTGGCTTTTTCGCGTTTTTATCGTGTTGTTCTATCTCTCCTTATTCACGACATCCTCTACCTGTTCCACTTTTCATGTTGCCATTATCCCGCATCCACTTGTCTTGATTTTTATGGTGGATTCCAACACCCTGTTCTTGTTGTGGTGAGTGTCTTGCTATTTATGCTGGGCCCAATCTACACCTCTCGGACTCTTTTTGGTCCTTCTGCACACAATTCCGGCACCTTCGCTCGACCCACCCTTGCCACTGTAATGATCCTTGTGCTGATTGTTATTCTATCCCCTCGACCGAGCATGATACTTTCGTTCCATCGGACTCCTCCCGCGGCTCCGGCCCCCAAAGCGTATTCGCTCCTTGACCTTCTCTCCTACGCATTTGCCTTCGCATCTGCATTACCTTTGCCCTGCCGTCCGTCTCTCTGCGACCCCTTTCAATATTCTGGCGATATCCTTTGTCATTTCGATCCGCACGATTATACCTCTCTTGCCTGGACCCTCCTGCTGTGTCCCCCCCGACCATATTTTTACCGCATAACTTCCATTTACCCACTGCTAATCATAATCCGCCCACATTCGTTATCCCTTTCTATATCCGTTTTATTTCACAGACTCCCCCCCCGACCCGGATTCCCCATGATGTTTCGAGCATGCTCTATTGCATTTCCACTTGTCCCACCCGGCCCCCCTTCATTTCTTTCCCCGAGCTGTTTCTTGCCCAAGCTTTCAACTCGTATTGAATATCGTTTTCATATACCTTCTATTGAGCTCTCTGAAGTTAGCTTGCCCATCACGAAGTCAATCTACGCCCATTTGCATATATTTCTGGCTCACGATATACTCCTTCTCTGCTGTCCTATCTTCGATGTTCGTCCCTATCCTTCCTCCCTCGCTATTCCTTTAGATGTTCTCATGCACCCCCCGTTGCTCCATTAAAACGTTTTGTCACATTTCCTCCGTTTCTGTCTGTAACTCTCCCTATTACCCCAACGATTTTTGTTGGTGAACTTTTTCTCGCTTCTAGTAGCCTCCTCACCAACATCGTCGTTCCTTTCTAACATTCATCCAGAACACGCTCTCTCCTTGCCCCCAAAGCAGGTGCATGTTTTCCTCTCACTCCAGCCCACTTCCAACTTTTTACCTATCGATTTATTATCACTCTGGCATTCCCTTTCTGACCTTTTACCTTCCCTATCCTAGATATCTGTATATGCTACATCCTCAAAGAGCATTGCCATATTTGACAAAAGGACTATTTCTGGCCAAAGAAAAGAGTACTCGATCTTGAACTGTCACTACCATTACTCATTGATTCCCTATGACGTTACTTCAGCCATATTGAACCCATTTGAACTATGAACAATTGAAGGCAAATTAGTTATGAAACGTCTATAGAACTCATGATACTTCTGATGTACATCCCAATAGCAGCATTGCATAGTGGACCTCAAGGATTTTAAATTTGTGGCAAAGGAGTACTCGATCTTGTATTTTCATACATTACTATTGGAATTCCTAATGAAGTTACTTGCCAATACAGAAGTACATATTAGACCCAACTGGAACAATTTATGCCAGATTAACTCCACAGCATTTGTTCCGTCAGCTTAACTTGACACCCATACTTCCTATTTAGTCTCATCCCCTGCAGCGCCACGTCGACACATGAAAACCCAGGTGACCTATTGATATAATAGTCCATTGTTTGACTGTCACATAATAGCTACCTTAGTAATGTTAACCCCCCCCCTCACTTTTATCCACACAACCCACCACTGGTGACTAATTCTGGATACGTCAGCCTACCAAGCTATACATATTTGACCTAAAGGAACATAGTTCTGGATCCACCAGAGTACTCGCACTGCTTGAAATGTTTCAATACATACTCATTGATTCACCTGACGGTATTCATACTCAGCCATTAATGAAACAATTTGACCTATGACCAATTTCAGGCAAATAGTTATGAATTTTCATATGAACTCCTTGATACTTCTGATGATACATATCAATTAGAGATGCTATATTTACCTAAGGATACATAGTGGTGGCCAAATGAGCTGAGTTTCTGTACCTCTTGATTTAACCCCACTATTCCCATCACCACCTCAATTAGTGACTCTTTTATACGACTTCACCCGTTACTTTGCCCCATACAGAAGTCCATTTATAACCCACCTGAACATATTTTGACCACGATAACTCCCATCAGAACCTTCTATACATAACTCAGTGGCTCCTTCTGATTTTTTCACTTCCCACACCATAAGCACCAGTCCTATATTGACCTGATTTTTTGTTTGTCTTTTTTTTTTCCCCCCGCGCACCCCCCTACAGACCCAGATCTCGATCATTACACCCCCCTCCCTATACTAATGCCTAACTCTGCGTTGCTTCATATTCCCCCACCATCTCACGCCCCATAAGGCAATACCTCTTGTACTACATGGACCACTAGGCCGCTCTTGCGTCTACCACACCACCCTAGCTCTTTGTACTACCCTCCATGATTTTTTTTCGTTCGAGAAATACTCTTTGATTCCGCACTCCGAATGTTATTCAAGACATACCCCCACGAGATGGACCCTATTTTCACAGTTTATTTGTGGCCAAAGAGTACTCAATTGCTATGAACTTTTCATTTGTCCTCAATAATCAACTTTTGTTATAAACCCTTGACTCCTTAGATGCTTCATCAGCCGAGTATTGCATATTTGACCTAATTGACAAATTTGTAGTTAATCAGTCCTAGATCATGAACTTTTTTTACACACTCATTGACTTGGATCAGAATTATGTTCATTAGGTCACATATGGACTTTGGTATAGCTGATTTAATGTCAGAAGGCGTCAAAGAGTCCAATTAAATGTGCAATATCGAATACTCTTTGGCCAGAAATATGTTCAGTAGGTCTAATGTTTATTCTGCATGGGTGAAGTAACATCAGAGTGAGTCAATGAGCATGTATAGAAAGTCATGATCGAGTACTCTTTGGTCGGAATCATTTTCAGTAGGTCAAATATGGTTGATGTAACATCAGATAAAGTCAATGAGTTTATATAGAAAGCTCATGATAATGAATTTTTTTGCCAGAAATTTGTCCATTACGTCAAATATACAATACTCTATGGCTGAAGTATCATCAGTTTGAGGCATCTTAATAAAGCTAATGATCGAAGACTCTTGGGACAGAAAAAAACTTAATTAGGTCTATTATAGACTTCTGTATGGCTAAACTATCGAGAACTCTTGAGCCCAAAGTGTTCATTAGGTCAGATATGGATACAGTATGGCTGATGTGACATCGTAGGCATTAAGTATAAATAAAAAGTTCAAGAACGAGAAGTCTTTGGCTGAAAAAATGTCCAGTAGGTCAAATATGCAATACGTTATATAGCTGATATATCATCAGAAGGTGTCAATAATTGTAAATTGAAAGCTCAAGATTGAGTACTAATTTGCCAGAAGTATGAAAATATACTCTATATTTCTGACGTATTTCTGACGTAATATCAGGAGTCAACTGGATTGAATAAAAAGTTCATGATCGAGGTCTAATTTGGCAGACATATGTTAAGTACATCAAGTAACATCAGAGGAGTCGATGAGTATGTATAGAAAGTTCATAATCGAGTAGCTTGGGCCCAGAATATGTTCAGTAGGTCAAAAATGGACTTCTGTATGTTTGATGTAACATCAAATAAAGTCAATGAGATATATAGAAAGCTCATGACGAGGAGGGCTCTTTGCCAGAAATATATCCATTACGCCAAATACACATACTCTATGCTGAAGTAACATCAGTGTGAGGCATCTTTATAAAGTTCATGATCGAAGACTCTTGGGACAGGATAAATTTAATTGGGTCTAATATGGACCTCTGAACTATGGGCCAGAAATATGGTTCAGTAGGTCATCAAATATAGGCTTCTCCATGGCTGATGTGACATCAGAAAACGTCAGTGAGTATATATAAAATCTCAATGTGAATATGTTTGGACCAGAAATATGTTCAGTCAGTCAAAATATGTACATATCTATATTTTCATACTAGATACTTTTATCACACATAGTCTCCGGCATATACTAATTTACAACAAATTAGAGTCAATAAGTATGATATAGGAAGTTCATGATCAAGGACTAATTTGCCAGAATATGTTCAATATGGTCTAATATGATACTACTGTATGGGTGAAGTAACATCAGAAATAGCAATAGTAATGTATGAACAGTTCAAGATCGAGTACTCTTTGGACAGAAATATGTCCATTAGTATAATTTAGGACAACCAGTATGGCTGATGTGATATCAGATGGTGTAAGTATAAATAAAAAAAGTTCAAGAACGAGTACTCTTTGGTCAGAAATATGTCTATTAGATCAAATATAAAAACCCTATGGCTGAAGAACATCGGTGTGAGGCATCCTACAAAGTTCGTGATCGAATACTCTTGGAACAGACATTTTTTTCAATAGGTCTAATATGGACTCTGTATGGCTTGAAATAATCAGAAGTCAGTGAGTATATATTAGAAAGATCAAGATCGAGTACTCTTGGGCCAGAAATATGTTCATTAGGTGAAATATTATACTTCTGAATTTCTTTGTCCGAAATATGTTCAGTCAGTCAAATATGGACTGATGTCTAGCATATCTAACAACGGATAGAGTCAATAAGTATGTAGAGGAAGTTCATGATCGAGGACTAATTTGTCAGAAATACGTTCAATATGTGTAATATGGACTTCTGTATGGGTGAAGTAACATCAGAAACAGTAATAGTAATGTATGAAAAGTTCAAGATCGAGTACTCTATAGCCGAAATATGTCCTTTAGGTCAAATTTGCAACACTCTATGGCTGACGTATCATCAGGAGTCAGTGAGTATCTTTAAAAAGTTGAGGACAATGACTTTATGTGCCAGAGATATGTTCTGTAGGTCAAAATATGGGCTGCCCTAATGAAGTAACATCAGAATGAGTGAAATGAGTATGTATTGAAAGTTCCAAGATCGGGTACTAATTTGCCAGAAATATGTTCATTAGGTCACAATATGGACTACAGTGTGGCTGATGTGACATCAGAATGCGTATGTATATTAACCCAAAGCTCAAGACTGAGTACTCTCTGGCCAAAAATATGCCATTAGGTCAAATAAGCTGACCTTATCATCAGAAGGAGTTTGTATAAAATTTTCATGATCGAGGGACTAATTTGCCAGAAATACTATGTTAACCTAGGTCAAGCATGGGCTCATGTATGTCTGAAAGTAACATCAGAGTGAGGTAATGAGTATGTATAGAAAGATCATGATCAAGGACTCTTGGGTCAGAAATATGTTCAGTAGGTCTAATATGGACTTCTGAATGGGTGAAGTAACATCAGTATGTATTGAAAGTTCAAGATTGAGTACTCTTGGGCCAGAAAAATGTTCATTAGTTACATCAGAAGGCATGAGTATTTATAAAAGTTCAAGATTGAGTATTCTTTGGCCAAAATATGGCCATTAGGTCAAATATGCAATACTCTACAAGTGATGTATCATATAAGGAGTCAATGATTATGTATAAAAGGACAAATTTGCCAGAAGTTTGTTCAGTAGGTCAAAACGGGTTCATATATGGCTGAAGTAACATCAGAGTAAATCAATGAATATGTACTGAAAGTTAGATCAAATATTCAATATTCAATGGATGATGTATAATCAGGCACCCCCGTGAATGCAATATGTATAAAATTCCAGGATCTAAGACTATCCCGTTGCCAGGAATATCGCTCCCATTTAGATCAAATACTATTGTACTGATCTAAAGGCTGATATAGTTAACTAGAAGGTAGCTCTTGAGGTTTATCACCAACCCCCCCAAAGTATACATTTGAGGACAAAACACTTATTTGCTCCTCACTGACCAATGCCCCAGACGCGAATAAGTTAGTTTTCTGGATTACATGAACGTTATATTATTTCTTATGGCACAAGCATAATAAGTTACTATTGTATGCATGCTATGTAACGGTTATTTCTTGATGTATTACAATGCAACAGCATATGTGATTTGTTTTCTCTTCAGTGCAATGCAGGAGCAACAAGCACTTGTCATGTGTTATCTCCAACGGATTAAGTTGCTGCAATGCAATGCATATTTATGTGTTATAATTTCAATGCATAAGGAATAAGTTATGTCCTTGTATACGTTATATTAATTTCTTCTGTGCAAAGCATAATAAGTTTAACTATTGTATGCAATGCAATGAAACGGTTACATCTTGATGTATTGCAATGCAACAGCATATGTGAGTTGTTATCTCTGCAACACAACAACGGATGAGTTCGCTTTCATGCAAGTGAATAAGCACCTGTCATGTTATCTTTTCACAACGCATTTAAGTTACTGCAATGCACATGTTTATGGGTATATCTCAATGAATACTGGATGAGGTAGTTATATATACACTTGAAGGAAAGAGGCATAACGACATGTTATTGGAAACCTGTAACTGCCTATGTATAGCTTTATGACCGCGACCACTGACTTAAGTCGACTGCAAAATGCAATGCACCCTATCACCATCGTGCTTGTCTTGTCGCCAACCCCAGCGCACCCCAAACGGCCTGACGTTACGTTAACTTTCACTACTCGTCCCCCCCCGCAACACCACACTAATTTATGTGTTATCTCGTCCAATACATAAGGGAAAAAGTTAGTTAGTGTATACTTTGCAAGGAAACAGTGCATACATTTACATGATAGTTCTTGTATGCATTGCAATGCAAACAGCACATAGCATATTAATTACTTCTATGTACAGTATAATTAGTTAACTATTGTATGGAATGAATTGGTGACTTCTTGATGCATTGCAATGCAACCGCATATATCATACGTAACAAGTTCACTATTATATGCAATGCAATGATTTGGCGAGTTCTTTGCAATGCATCAGCATATGTGTTTTGTTGTCTCTTCAGTGAACTGAAGAAAGAGTTCGATCTTTTATTTATTGCAATGCAACACCTATGAGATTTTTTTGTCTCTTCAATGCACAAAGGAAAGTGTTCGTTCTTTTATGTGTTATCTGTTCAACGCACAAACGGATGACTTAGTTCATTCATCGCAACACCACGGGTTATTTGTATTCTCTTCAATGCACGAGGAATAAGTTCTTGTAAACAATGCAAGGACTCAGTGCATACTTACATGTTGCAATGCAACAGCACACATGTTATAGTAATTTCTTCTGTGTACAAGCATAATAAGTTAACTTTTGTATGCAATGCAATGAACTGTTACATCTTGATGCACTGCAATGCAACAGCATATGATGTGTTATCGCTTCAAAGCACAACGGATGAGTTCCAGCATGTATGCAATGCAAGTGCAAAAAGCACCTGTCATGTTATCTTTTCACAACGGATTTAAGTTACTGCAATGCACATGTTATGTGTTATATCTCCAATGCATAATGGATGAGTTAGTTATATTTACAATGCAAGGAAAGAGTGCATAACTTACATGTTATTTGACACCTGTCATGCCTTATGTCTGTACTGCAGAATGCTTAAGTTACTGCCATGCAATGCATATTATTGTGTTATGTCTGCACTGCACAACGGATGAGTTAGTCATTCGCAACACCACATAAGTTATGCGTTATCTCGTCAATACATAAGGAAAAAAGTTAGTTAGTGTATACTTTGCAAGGAAACAGTGCATACATTTACATGATAGTTCTTGTATGCATTGCAATGCAAACAGCACATAGCATATTAATTACTTCTATGTACAGTATAATTAGTTAACTATAGTATGGAATGAATTGGTGACTTCTTGATGCATTGCAATGCAACCGCATATATCATACGTAACAAGTTCACTATATGCAATGCAATGATTTGGCGAGTTCTTTGCAATGCATCAGCATATGTGTTTTGTTGTCTCTTCAGTGAAACTGAAGAAAGAGTTCGATCTTTTATTTTGCAATGCAACACCTATGAGATTTTTTTGTCTCTTCAATGCACAAAGGAAAGTGTTCGTTCTTTATGTGTATCTGTTCAACGCACAACGGATGACTTAGTTCATTCATCGCAACACCACGGGTTATTTGTATTCTCTTCAATGCACGAGGAATAAGTTCTTGTAAACAATGCAAGGACTCAGTGCATACACATGTTGCAATGCAACAGCACACATGTTATAGTAATTTCTCTGTGTACAAGCATAATAAGTTAACTTTTGTATGCAATGCAATGAAACTGTTACATCTTGATGCACTGCAATGCAACAGCATATGTGATGTGTTATCGCTTCAAAGCACAACGGATGAGTTCCAGCATGTATGCAATGCAAGTGCAAAAAGCACCTGTCATGTTATCTTTTCACAACGGATTTAAGTTACTGCAATGCACATGTTATGTGTTATATCTCCAATGCATAATGGATGAGTTAGTTATATTTACAATGCAAGGAAAGAGTGCATAACTTACATGTTATTTGACACCTGTCATGCCTTATGTCTGTACTGCAGAACTGCTTAAGTTACTGCCATGCAATGCACATATTATTGTGTTATGTCTGCACTGCACAACGGATGAGTTAGTCCATTCATCGCAACACCACATAAGTTATGCGTTATCTCGTCAATACATAAGGAAAAAAGTTAGTTAGTGTATACTTTGCAAGGAACAGTGCATACATTTACATGATAGTTCTTGTATGCATTGCAATGCAAACAGCACATAGCATATTAATTACTTCTATGTACATATAATTAGTTAACTATAGTATGCAATGAATTGGTGACTTCTTGATGCATTGCAATGCCCACCGCATCTATCATACGTAACAAGTTCACTATTATATGCCTGCAATGCTTTGGCGAGAGCTCTCCTTTCGCCACCCCCCCCCCTCCGCTCACACCTCCAGCCACCCATGTGAAATTCGTTCATGTCCCCCTTCCATTCCAGTCGAACTCGCCAAGAGTTCGATCCTTTGTATTTTCTTGCAATGTGGCCAAAACACCTATGGAAGCTTTTTTATGTGCTTCAAATGCACCTAAGGAAAGGCGTTCGTCTTAAGCTTTTATGGTGTTTCTATCGTTCAACGCGCACAACGGCAATGCCATTAGTAAATGATTCAGGAGTCATGTCATGTTCCGCACAACAGCACGGCGGTTATGTGTGGTAGTTTATCTTCCAATGCATGCGATGGGAAGATCACAGTGAGTTCTGTGATCGGGAAAACAATGCAACAGCGATCAAGTGCATGTATATATTACTACATGTTGCAAGGTCGGAAACAGTCAAAGTTATTAGTAATTCTTTGTGTACAACCGCAAATAATGTAGTTAAACAAAAATTTGCCGTAGCAAATGCAATGAAACTGGTTACATCCCTGACTGCACTGCATGCAACGCATATGTGATTGTTGTTTTATCGTCTCAAAAGCAAAATCGGATGAGAATTACCAGCAGGTATGCAATTTGCAAGTGCCAAAAGCACCTGATCATGTTAATCTTTTAAAACGAGATTTAAGTTAGGGGGGGGTGTAATGCAATGCACAGGTTGGTACACGAGTTATATCTCAAATGCATAATTGCGGAGTCGAAGTTAGTTATAGTTAAATGAAGGAAATGAGGCATAATCATGTATTTGAAACCTGTCAATGACATTAGTCTGTACTGAGAATGCTTACGGGTTACTGCC
>JAOTNS010002746.1:0-15332 GCA_028476615.1 Culter alburnus
GTTTTGCTGTTATTGGAGCGTACACAAATAAAAGTATACCATTGTATTCTACTAATCTGTAGGCTATCGCCAAAAATGACGAAGGCCTGTTTAAGTTGTTTCTGTCATGAGGAGAAAATCCATCAGAACGCGCCGGCGCTTTCGTCGACCAGAGGGATAAAAATGTAATCAATTTAGTTTCATATTATATTTAAATATTGGGCTATAGCCTAATATATTTTTTTAAAGATGTCACCAATGTTGATTATGAAAAGGGAATAGCATGACGGATTGCGCAATGTTGGGAGACAAATGCAGCGGGTCAGACATAAGTTTGACCACTTCATTAAGTTTTGTTTTATAGTAGTCTTTCTTTAAAGTGAATTTCGTTTGTAGAAATGTATCTTATTTTCAATCAATGTTTCATCAACCAATTGCCTATATTTAATAAATAGGAAGAAAACCAAGAACGTCGGGTGTGGAATGGAAACGAAACCATGTTTCCGCGGCCTTTGAATAAGGCTGAAGCAATAGACGTCTTTCTGTTTTTATTACATTTCTTAAATACACGTCTTTATTACTTAATTAATTGATAAGATGTTTTGGTATAACAATATATTTTAGCTGGTCTAAATTCTAAGTTAGACACAAATTTGCGTATAGGCTAGGCTATATAAGGTTCCCTTCTAGACAAGCGCGTAAAATGCTGTTTCGGCCGCAAATTTTCAGTAATTTCGATCGGTGCATCAAATGATATAGGCCTAAACTAAATTCATGTATTTACAGTAAAATAATAAAGAAATAGCCTAACTCTAGACTTATTGGCTCGGCTATTTACGTTTGGGCAATATATAATAATAATAATAATATCTCAGCAAAGACCGAACATATTTATTTGTCTCGGCACACGACCGCTAACAGTAACACAGTAGCACAGCGCATCAAAGCTTGCTGTTGTCTTGGCTACCTTACAAACGGCGATGGAAACAACAGTGAATTTTCCCCCCTTTTGTGGTAATTTAGCACTAGTTTCTATGGTATTCTGCTTGCATTTTTGGGCTTCAGTTGGATGCTTTATTTTAATCTTTAGTCAATTGAGTTTAGTTCTAAAAAAGCAAAGGCTATAGTAAATAATCTGCGCCGGGGCCCATCATAGGGTGGGGCTGCGGGGGTGTCCCGTACGCCCATGATGTAATGGTAATACATTGCTTACAATGGGTTCATGTTAACTACTGTATGATTATCAGACGATTTTAATGTGTTAATGTTTCAACTATATCGTGCAATTATAGCTATGTAACAATCTGATAAACTGCAATTGTGCAGTTTGTATCCATTAACACGCTCATAAACATTACAAAAAGAAATGTCATGCCATAAGCTACACAATTACGAACAACAACAAAAAAAAACGTTATCCCAATAATCAACATTTTGTTATTCAACAAGTGCTAGGCTATTAAGATAAAAAGTTTCTGCTATAGAGTTTGCGCCTAATTTGACTCTCCACAATGGGCTACACAATATTTTATAGGCCTATTTGTATTTTGACTGCAGTTAAGAGCAAAATGACGAGAACATGTTTAACATTGGAAGTTTAAGATTCTTTATTAAATATTCTTACTTTATGCAAAACATATAGGCATCTGTACATTGTAATTCTCATAACATAAATCATTAAATTATAGTTCAGATGAACCGTACAAACCCAATCTTGTTTTTTGCTATTTATTTAGGCCTATTTATTTATATCAGCAGATCTGTGTTGATTCAGATCATTTCAATAACTGCTGATGTTGCAAACTGTGGTTAAGCTGTAAAGCAGCTTGAAAGAATTGACCAAGATATGTTACATTATGGCTCCGTATTATTAGAACAATAACTGTACAGAATCTTTACAGCCATCCAATGTTCCTTAAAGACAAAGAATAAATAAAAATGTTAAAGAAAAACAAACAAAAACAACAAACCGATTGTTTCCATTTATATATCAATGTATAATTATCTTGTGTGTATAAAAAGCACTCACCCAACCTAACAGTGCTTGACAAGTCTGAGATGGGGGAAGGGCGCTTTGTTTAAAATGTTTGTCACCAAAGCCATTAATCCAGAGGGCGGAGACTCAAAATATAGCCTAAGCTATGCGCGTGACAGACCTTTTTGCAATCTTAGTGCTTTTTGTTAATTTTAACATCCTGATCTGATCATATGAAATAAGCTGACGAAACACAATTGTTAGACTCTGTTATGAGTATTTGCAGTAAGTTTCTTTATTTGTTTGTGTTATGGGGATTTGCAGTGTTTCATGCTCCACTCCAGAAGTTCAGAATGGAATCAACCCTCCCCCCGCGCGTTTGCCACGTCTGCTGCTGCCGAGCAGACTATGTGCGCAGTTTTGACTGGAGCGAGGAGGGATTTTGTAAAAGTCGAGCGTCGTGGTTTTTTTTTTTTTTTTTAAATCTGCAAGAAATGTTATGAGTTTGGCGTGTGGTAGGAAAAAAAAGTTTGCACAATAAGCCACTACGCAAATTTGTGTCTAACTAGACCAGCTAAAATTTATTGTTAGACCAAAAACATCTATCAATTATTTAAGTAATAAAGACATGTAATAAAGTAATAAATAAATTTGATTAAAACAGAAAGACGTCTATTGCTTCAGCCTTATTCAAAGGCCGCGGAAACATGGTTTCGTTTCCATTCCACACCCGACGTTCTTGGTTTTCTTCCTATTTATTAAATATAGGCAATTGGTTGATGAAACATTGATTGAAAATAAGATACAATTTCTACAAAATGAAATTCACTTTAAAGAAAGACTTACTATAAAACAAAACTTAATGAAGTGGTCAAACTTATGTCTAACCCGCTGCATTTGTCTCCCGACATTGC
Organism: Culter alburnus; assembly: GCA_028476615.1. NCBI lineage: Eukaryota > Metazoa > Chordata > Actinopteri > Cypriniformes > Xenocyprididae > Culter > Culter alburnus. Next base: position 2,869 of record JAOTNS010002746.1, read on the forward strand.
GCATCCGTCATGCTATTCCCTTTTCATAATGAACATAGGTGGAATTTATTCATTTAAAAATAATAGGCAATAGCCCAATATTTAAATATAAATATGAAACTATATTGGTTACATTTTTATCCCTCTGGCCGACGAAAGCGCCGGCGCGTTCTGATGGATTTTTTCCTCATGACAGCTGAAACAAAAACAGGCCTTGTGTCATTTTTGGCTATAGCTGATGCAAGACTACAAATGGTCTACTTTTATTTGTGTACGCTCACAATAACAACAAAACCTTGTACTTTTGAATAATAAAATAAAATAAAAAACAGGGTGCGCTTTCAGCTGTCTCTCTGCGAGAATCTGAAACGTCTCAAAAGTGAACTTAAACTCAGCGAATAATTGTACCTAAAAAGAAAGAAATATCTCAATTCGATAAGATATAGGTCTGTGCTAAATAAGAGGCGATCTATCCGCTGGAATGTGTTGTTTCTGAAATCATGGCCAGTGTTACTGCTGTTATCAGTTCTCTTGGCGCTTGTGCACACGCGCAGTTTTCACACGGACAATCGAGCGTTTCGGTCTGGTAAAAGCACAAAACAAAATGCACACAACGTGTCCTTGCTCTTGATGTGCAATCACTGATGAACACCTTTGGTTTTAATGAGTAAATTTGCCTAAATATTTATTCCTGCCGGTATTTTAGTCTGCGATATCAAAATCACTAAACATAGCATATATAATAGCCAAAAAAAATAAATAAAATAAATAAATAATAATAATAATAATCAAGAACAATTAAAAAATCAAGAACAATAGCAGTTAATAAGAATTATTGCTCTTAATGCAGTCTTAACGCTGGACCGTTCTCATTTCGCTCCGCATATGGAACTTGAAGGATTTTTTTTTTTTTTTTTTTTTTTGCTAAGAGCCAACCAGAATGAAAATATTACATTATAATCCGTGTGTGTGTGCTCCTAATATATATATATGACTAATGACTGTTTTATGACAATAGCATGCAGTAAGTCTTTGTGTAAAGGTCTTTCTTTTAATTTTTGATGCATAGAGTAGCCTAAGACTATCCCACGTTTTGAAATTAACTCTCACTTTAAATTTTCTAATGGTTTTTAAGGATGTTAAATGGTTATATTATAATGTTATTGTTGTTTTACTTCGTCCTTTCATCTCCTTTACAAACCGACATTTTATTATTACAGTCACTTTCCAATCCGTCCCTTTGCGCCACCTGGCGGTAGTTTTTTTACACGCGACTGAATTTCAGTTAACGCAACGGCCCTGCGGCGGCGGTATGCGCGGCGGTAATACCCATTTTTGGTTGTCCACCTACTGTATATAGTAGGGAAGTATGCGGTTCCGAACGCAGCTTGTCAGTCAGCGGCCGTGGGCAGGGCTTCAGTCATGTGATGTCACATTATACAGGGTATGCATCGACGTCACTTTCCCGCCGAAAGCGCGCTCCCTCAGCTGGAGTGGCAAAAGAACATGCTGCGTGACTGGATTTAACAGGGGAAACTGCGAAAACTTGAGTAAAACTAACGAATTACACTAAAGGTTGGAATCGAATGTGTTCCTTACAACTTGTCAAATAAACCTAATCCATGGATATTGACATGCTGTTACAACAGAGACGGCTCGGAGGCAGATGTAAAAGCAAGTACAGTGTTTTTATTGATATCAGCAGAGAATACGGTGAGTATATGGCAATCACTGAAACTTGTAATGTTGATAGAAGAATGATACTGTCCTTTTGTTGATTGTAGGATGAGTTTGGAAGAACACGCTGGAGACTGGAGACTGGGAACACTCACACACAGTTGGAGAAGCACACGAGGGACACTGGAGACACTGGAGACAGGTAAGTAGCAGGTTGGAGTCCTTGTCGTAAGTACACATGGAGTTGTGGTACGAACGAGACCGGACAGTGACTGTGTGTGAGTGTGGGGTTTTTAAGGTGGAGGTGATTGCTGTGCTGATGACGTGCAGGTGGTGGTGATTAGTACTCTGGTGATTGAGTGCGTGGGTATTGGAGGGAGGTGGAACCTGACGTGTCTGTGACACATGCAGCCAGGAGTCGTGTTTCCTGACATTTATATGTGCCCGATTTCGACGGCGGGGAGACACATAAAGCAAATCTGCCTGTGAATATTTTATATAACTACAATATAGGTAGGTTTAAATCCGCGTAATCACTTATATCAATGTTATATCATCATATTGTCCAGCCCTAAAACAATATATAGTTTTATAGTATAGTTTTTGTCAGTGTTGTTTATTTAAAAACACCCAATTATGCAGAATATAAGATGGAAAATAATTAATTGATGAGTTGTCAAACTAATATATAACAATACAATATATACGGTATGATTTTACCTCAAAATCCAACAATTTGACACAAAATGATAACTAAAACATGTTTCTCTGCCTGGAGTCCAGCTGTTTCTGTGAAATGCAGTGATCCATTTGCTTTTTTCCCTGTTGCTTTCTGCAGTTTTTAAATATATACCTCAGGGTTTGTGTCAAAGCTATTTGTACAGTCAGTCACAAAGCTCTTTCACGTTTTGGATGTGTTTTGTGTGTTTTTCGCGACATTCACGGCGAAAACCAATGCTGCTGCTCAAGGGGCTCGCACACCGGACGCGAAGCTCAGCGCAGCGCTGCGCCACGACACGTATTTCAATTTCGAACGCATTGTTTTATATTTTTTTCTGAGTCGTAGCTAGGCGCCGAGGACAGGCGCCGAATGTCGCTGCCGGTGTGCGGTGTGCGTCACGTGACATACTACCTGTCCATTTCCCATAGGGCGAAGAGAATGACAGTCGAAATAACAAATAAGAAAACAAATAAAAGAAAAGAACAGAAATGACAACTCCAAACTGTACAACATAAGAGTGTCATTGCACCAAAGAAACTTAACAAAAAGGGCAGATTTAAACAAGCACAAAAACAGGAATGTGAGCTGGAATGTGAGCTGATGACGATTGGCAGCCTCCCGAACCAATAACCGTCCCGTGTAGGCGTGCCTAGGAGAAAGGAGGAAGGAAGAAAAAAATAAACACATGTGAGCTGATGACGATTGGCAGCCTCCCGAACCAATAACCGTCCCGTGTAGGCGTGCCTAGGAGAAAGGAGGAGGGAAGAAAAAAAAAACAGAGGCATAAACTACCAGGACGTAACACTCCCACCCTTAAGAACAAACTAGTTTGTTCCCAAAGTAGAAAAACACTCAAGCTCTCAAAAGAGCATCAGCAAGAACATTTTCAACACCTTTTTTGTGTTTAATAACCAAGTTGTAATTCTGGACTGCCAGAGCCCAACGCATCAACCTCTGATTTTGGTTATACATCCGAGATAAGAAGATTACTAGAGCCGAGGTAAACTTCAAAGTGCTGTAAGGCGAGCAGCAAGGCAAGTGCTTCCTTTTCAATAGTGGAATAGTTAAGCTGATGCTTATTAAACTTACGAGAGTAGTAACTGACAGGATGATCTACACCATTTTTATCCTCCTGCAGAAGAACAGCTCCAGCGCCAACTGCGCTTGCGTCCACCCCAAGTTTAAAATCCTGTGTACAGTCAGGTGCAATAAGAACAGGTGCATTACATAAAAGCGTTTTTACACAGTCAAAAGCATGCTGACACTCCAACGACCATTTGAAAGGCTTAGTCGGGCTAATTAATGCAGTGAGGGGATTAACAACCGTCGAGAAATTTTTGCAGAAACTGCGGTAATACCCAGCCATACCCAAAAACCTTCGTAACTCTCGTCGGGTGGTAGGAACTGGAAATTCCGCAATTGCTGCAACTTTAGCCTCTACCGGACGTACTTGACCTTGTCCAACCTCTTTGCCAAGATAAGTGACAGTTGCTCGGCCAAACTCGCATTTTGCCAAGTTAAGTGTTAAATTAGCTTTGTCAAGACGCTCAAACACGGTTCTCAACGAGCACATATGTTCTTTCCAATCCATTGAATAGATAACCAGATCGTCAAGATATGCGTTGCAATTCGGTACAACAGCTAAGACAACATTTACCAGACGCTGAAACGTTGCCGGTGCGCTTCTGAGCCCGAAAGCCATCGCAGTGTACTGAAGGAAGTTATCTGGTGTTACAAATGCGGAGATGTCGGACGCCTGTGATGTAAGTGGGACTTGCCAGTATCCTTTCAGCATATCCAGTTTACTAACAAAACGAGCAGAACCGATATTATCTATACAGTCTTCCATGCGTGGTAATGGGTAACTGTCTGGCACAGTCACAGCATTTACCTTGCGGTAATCGGTGCAGAATCTAAAAGTGCCATCAGATTTCGGCACGAGCAAACATGGAGAACTCCAGGGACTGCAGCTAGGTTTGGCTAAACCATTCTCCAACAGATAACTGACCTCCTGACGCATAATAGACCTCTTGACTGTATTGATGCGATAAGCATGCTGCTTAATAGGGCGAGCACCATCCACAACAATATCATGCTGCAAAACATTTGTCTTGGTACATCGCTAAACAGACATTTAAAATCAGAGATCAAGTTACCAATATCGGATTGCTGGTCAAAGGTTAAATGAATAAGACATGATGAAAGATCTTGTAATATCTCCGAGTTTGCCAACCGTGCACACTGATAAGGAGCACTGCGGAGTACGACACCATCCTCATCAGCACCCGAGACACCAGGAGTGGGTGTCAGCTCTACAGCTATCGTGACAGAAGAGACAGCGGGCCCTGCAGTCTGTTCCGGAGCTTTAACCTTGGATTTCTCCCTGGCATGGTAAGCTTTTAACATATTTATGTGACACACTCGGGTTTGGCGTTTCCTATCAGGCGTGGAAAGCATATAATCAGTTTCACTCATTTTCCTTTTCACAACATACGGACCAAAGAAACGAGCCGACAGAGCTGATCCAGGAACAGGTAAAAGAACGAGCACTTCATCACCAGGTACAAAAGATCGCACAATTGCTTTCCGATCGAACTTGCGCTTCATGTTTTTTTGAACATTAGCTAGAGATTCTTTAGCTAGCGACCAAGCAGTATGTAAACGATCTCGAAAAGTACATTTCCAGTACATTAGTGTTCGGACTCGAATCAGTCATTAAAATGTTTTCCTTAAGAACTTTTAAAGGTCCCCTTACCTGATGCCCAAAGACGAGTTCGGCCGGACTAAAACCAAGAGACTCTTGTACCGTCTCTCTAGCTGCGAACAAAACCAAAGGTACTCCCTCGTCCCAATCTCGAGCAGTGTCCATACAATATTTCCTAAGCATAGACTTAAGTGTTTGGTGAAAGCGTTCAAGTGCCCCCTGACTTTGTGGCCGGTAGGCACTTGACACACGGTGAGAAATCGCCAAAGTCTCCAGAACTTGGTTAAAAAGCCTTGATAAAAAATTTGTGCCCTGATCAGTCTGCACTATTTTAGGGAGCCCGAAAATAGAGAAAAATTTCACCAACGCTTTGATGATAACGGGCGCGGTGATTTTCCTTAACGGAACTGCCTCCGGAAATCTAGTGGCCACGCACATTATGGTTAACAGAAACTGGTTGCCAGATTTAGTTTTAGGTAGAGGCCCAACACAGTCTACGATTACATGCTCGAAGGGCTCCCCAATGGCTGGAATGGGAGACAGAGGAGCAGGTGGAATCACCTGATTCGGCTTCCCAACGGTCTGACAGGTATGACACGTACGGCAGTACTGGACAACATCTTTTTTTAAACATGGCCAAAAGAAGTGTTGTAATATCCTATTGTAAGTCTTTGTAACTCCGAGATGACCAGCGAGCTGATGATCATGCGCTAAGCATAAAACATGCTGACGATACAAAGATGGAACAACAACTTGATATATAACATCCCAATCCGAATACTTAGTTTTGGAACACCACTTTCTCATCAATAAATCATTGTCAACAAAATATGCAACTTTCTTATCCTTAGCCACATCAAGTGAGACAACAGAATTAAAAGACTTAACGAGGGATTTGTCATCTTTCTGTGCAGCACTTATCTTCTCTCTGGACACAGATAGTTTTAATGCATCTACATCAGACACAGTTGTACTAACGTTATTTGACTGCTTTTGTGTACCGGCAGCAGTATGCAGTGATTCATCACCAGCAAGGAGGGGGAGAAAGAACGACTCAGACAAATCAACCAGATTACCCACTTTGTGCGACTGCGCGCGAGTAACAGCGCATGCGGGGAAAACGCCAGGGTAAGTATTAGATACATTTTCCGGCTGACACAACATGTCTGGTTAATCAATAACCTCTAAAACAGGCATTATTTTTCCCCCGGCCAGGTCATTGCCAAGAATAAAATCAACGCCCTGCACAGGGAGTGAAGGACATACGGCCACTTTCACGAATCCCGTACATAACTCACTCTGCAGATGTACACAATGCAAGGGAGCCGTTACGCAATTCATTTCAATGCCTTGTATAATGACGATTGAACCACAAAACATATCATCAGACAACGGTAATTTATCTGCCACAATAAATGATTGCATTGCACCTGTGTCTCTGAGCATCTTTATTTCTTTCTGTTCCTCACAATTGCCAGTTAAAGAAACTAACCCTTTTTAAAATAAAAGGTCGGTAACTGTCATCAATTCTGCCCTCATCAGGCAAAGTAACAATCGCCTTAACAGTTTTAACAAATCCTACACTTTTAGTTTGTGGTTGTTTGCGTTTTAAAACCAAACAGTCTGCAATCACATGCCCACGTTTGTGACAATATAAAAACATTCACGATCCTCCTTAAGAGGTGAGCTGGATTTAGAACGTACAACCGAATTTTGAGAAGGACAGACTGTGACTTTTCCGGACGTGCAGCAGGGAAGACACTTTTGTGTGTTAAGACAAATTCGTCAGCTAATACAGCTGCGTGCGACAACGAAGTTACCTTCTGTTCATTTAAATAAATCACAACATGCTCGGGCAAGCAATTCTTAAAATCTTCAAGCAATACAAGCTCTCGTAACTTGTTAAAATCACTTACCTTACTAGCTGTGCACCACTTATCAAACAAAATCCCTTTCTCCCTTGCAAATTCCACGAAAGTCTGGATAGGATTTTTCCTGTGTCCTCTAAACTTCTGCCTATACGCCTCGGGAACTAACTCATAGGCGCGAAGAATAGCAGACTTCATAGATTCATATTTTAGACTCTCGTCTAGAGACAACGTAGAGCATACCTCCTGAGCTTTACCTATCAACTTGCACTGCAATAATAGAGACCAGGCCTCTTTAGGCCAACGAAGAGAAATAGCGATGCGCTCAAACGCACTGAAATAGGAATCTACTTCAGATTCTCGAAATTGAGGTACTAATGCAATGTGCTTACTTATGTCAAATGTGACCTGTGATGGATCAGTCTGCGGAGAAACATCAGAGACCTGACCTGGATCCGACTGCGCGGCTGAGCCGTTAGCAACCTTCATTGCCTCCAGATCCAGCTGTCGCAGCTTCACCTGCTTGTCAGCCTCAATCTCGAGCCTGCGTATCTCCAACCGCAGATTTAGCTCAGCCTGACGTGCATCTGCTTTCTCTTGTGCCTCATATTGCAAACGAGCCAAGCGGACTTTTAGTCGCGCTCTGTCTGTTGAATCAACAGAACTTGGAGAAAACGGATCAAACGGTGGCAAGCTGGCCTTAGCATCGGCAATCCCCTCCGCCTCGGCATCAGCCCTACCGCTCCGCTTATCCGCATCATCCATAAGGCTGAGATTTGCCACAGCAACGTTGCCCACACGTACACTCCCGCTAGACTCACCATCCATAGTATTTGACATAGGAAGAACATTTAACTCACAAAGGCACTGCAACAATTTACTTTTTATGTCTCTCTTAAGACCTTGTTTGCTAACAGTAATCTTATAGTGGTCAGCTATCAGCAATAAATCTTGCTTCCTGCACAAATTAATCTGCTCTAACGATGGTTTAGTAACAAAATTCTGCAAATTAAACGTTTCCATAATGCACAATAAGCAAATGAAACTTCAATACCTCCCCGTATGGGTACGACACCAGGAATTCCAGAAACTACTCCCCGTCAATCGCAACCAGCACACACGCACACACAAATGATCACAATTATAAAGTTATTCGGGACTGAATGATCCCGGACGAGCCCCCATTAAATGTTACAACTTCCTAATTTTGGTCTAGGGTTAGAAGGGGTAACATTGAGATTGTGACCATTGCGTGTGCGGGTGGTGGTAGCAAAAGACAAAACGCTACGAGAACTGCCAACAAACGGAATTTATTTTACAATCAAAGAAAGAGGGAATAGGCGTGAGATAATAAGGATAATAATACAATAATGAAATACTAACAAAGTAACAAAACAACATCAACAAAAAAAACCAAAGACAATTTACATAAACAAAAGAAAAGAAACAAAAGTAATAAACCAGGGAAAAGGACAAAAGCGGCGCCAAAGAAAAGAAAAGAACAAAACAAAACCCAAGCTAACTCAAGTTCAAAACTAACCTAACTTATGAAAAGAAAAATGAGAAAGCAAGTCTTCAGCGGTCAAACGCCATAACTTACCTACTCTTTCTACCCAAACAAAACATACAAGTGGTGCTCACTTCTAACTGATGTGTCTATACATTGAAGTCACTGAGTTTGCAACATGTACGTCACGTGACATACTACCTGTCCATTTCCCATAGGGCGAAGAGAATGACAGTCGAAATAACAAATAAGAAAACAAATAAAAGAAAAGAACAGAAATGACAACTCCAACTGTACAACAGAAGAGTGTCATTGCACCAAAGAAACTTAACAAAAAGGGCAGATTTAAACAAGCACAAAAACAGGAAAGCAAAAAAACTATCTTCGCGTCCGTCAAGCAGCTCTTTTAAACCCTGGCACCCATACAGGATTGGCAGCGGGTAGCATGTCGTCATGTGAGCTGATGGATTTGGTTAAACATGGATTTGCAGTTATTTGTGTCAAATTGTTGGATTTTGAGGTAAAATCATACCTTATATATTGTATTGTTATATATTGTGTTGACAAATCATCAATTAATATTTACCATCTTATATTCTGTAGGGGTGTTTTTAAATAAACAATGACAAAACTATACAAGTTTTAGGGCTGGACGATGTGACGATATATTTAACATTGATATAAGTACTCGGATTTAATATTGTAGTTATATAAAAATTCACAGGCAGATTTGCTTTATGTATTTATGTATATGTAAATGTCAGGAAACACGACTCCTGACTGCATGTCATATCCATGGATTAGGTTATTTGACATGTCATAAGGAACACTTTCGAGTCCAACCTTTAGTGTAATTCATTAGTTTTACTCGTGTTTTCGCAGTTTCCTCTATTAAATCCAGTTATGCAGCAGGTAGCCAGCTTTTTTTGTCAATCGCATTCTTCTTACTTTTACTGTACATTCAGTTAATCATTAATTATAGCTTATTTTTTGTTTATTTATAGCATAAATGTGTATCTTTCAAATGTTAATAAATTGTAAATAATGGCTAATATGCCTAATTTAACTATAAAAGTTAATTATTAACTACTAGTGTATTCCTGCTTTACCAATGCATAATTGTAAAGAAGTTAATGAGTAATTGCTCATTTATTTACACTTAACTAATGCATAATACAGGACCCTTAAAATGTCATGTTAATCATTAATTACTAGTGTGTTCATGCTTAACTAATACATTTTTCTGGACCCTTAAAATAAAGTGTTACCAAATATTTAAACTAAAGAGAATCATGAAAATTGCATGCTGTTGTTTTTTGTTTAATGCTGCCTCAACTAAGCTACTTCACTGAACAGGGTTAGGGTTTGGGCCATATTGTCATATTAGTAAGGTCACAAATAGCCCGGACAGTCACATCATATGACAATTTTGATGTTTAGAAAAAAATTGAAGTATAGGTTTTTTACACCAACTAAAGCTATGGTATGATGTAATAATATCTTGTCAGAGGAACAACATAATTTTTTTTTTTTTTTTTAAATTTTCATTACTATATTACATTATTGACAGGTGTAAAACATTTTCAGCTGGTTAAACTTGGAAATGAAAGTTCACCTGCTGCCTTAAAAATGTGAGTTAACTCAACTTGAAGATAACCTTTGTATGCATTACTTTAAGTTTATTTTTTTAACTTAAAGCAATGCGTTATCTTGACTACTTGTGAGTTGAAACAAAGTTTATCTTCAAGTTGAGTTAACTTATGTTTAGTTAACTCACAATTTTAAGGCAGCAGGTGAACTTTCATTTCCAAGTTTAACCAGCTGAAAATGTTTTACAGTCATCCACCCATATTGTCATGAATGAGGCTCCCTCGACTCATCCTCCGGACCACCGGAGGGAGCCGTCCCCTGAATATTGACTGTTGTCATTCGGACTTCATTTCCCATAGGCCCTCATTCCTGGGACTGATTACACAGACACCTGCACCATATCACACAGTGACTATTTAAGAGACGCTCACACGTCCATACCTCGCGAAGTCTTGTTTTGCTGAGGTGATCATTTCTGAGCGTTTTTCCCGTGGACTGATTTTCTGTTATTACTTGGACTGTTTATACCCTGTTTGATCCGTTGCCGCCTGCCCTGATTATTGCCTGGACTCTGAACTCTGTTTGCTTGCCGCCTGCCACGATCATCGCCTGTGACCCGACTCTGATCATTGCTGCCCGCCATGATTTATGACTTGTGAATGAAACACATCAGTAGACTTTGGTTAGACTATGACAACATCTATGAGTGTGTCTATAATAATATGTGCTAAGCTACCTATTATTTCTAGCAAAGCATTTCCAAAGCCCAATTTAGCAACCATTTTGAAAGATTTGCAGTTGTGTTGCATGTGTGAGAATTTTAAAACAAGATATTTCATGAGATTTTAAGTAGGATTCTCCCAGTTTCTTTTAATCATTCACACATTTCAATAATACCGTAATGAATATTGTTGTAATTTGTAGTTACATTGACTGTAACTGAAAAATCTCTTTGCAATATTAAACAATTCCAGCCTCATTTTAAGCAATGTATGCGGATATCTAAATAATCACTCGAGAAGGCATTTAACTGAAGAACTTCGTTATCCTTGGGGTTAAAGCATCCTGATATGTTTTCATGATTGTGCGGGTGGCAGCGGGACTTCCGTCGGAGGCTTTGGATCTTTAGTGATCTTTAAATCACGGCAGAACAACACCGGTTCTTCACCAAAACCCATTCTGTACTGCCACAGATATACAGACTCTTTTGGCTTCAGCTCAAATGTGAGTTGTTCTTCCTCTTCAGTCGCTTCGTTCCAGCTTTCTTTTTCAGTGCTGACATGTGAACCTCCATATTCTGCAGAAAAGGAGAAATGAACCTTCGCAATTAATCCTGCTAGGTCTCCAGAGTCAGTCGAGACTATCTTCCAGTTGTGTGTGATCTGGGTCATCGTCTCCTTATTGTATCCCACCTTTTTATTGATTTTCTTTGTCCATGTCACTGGTGTATTGCTCTCATTAGTTATAGTTTTAATATTCTCCCAAATGCCAAAGGCTGGACCTTTAGTTACTGACAGCCCACCAGGGAGGAAATTAAGAACATCGGGATGAACAGAAAAGACACCAAAGTACTTATCTTTGCTGAGGTCGGTACTGCCGCAGAACTCAACTCCCCACTCTGAGGCTGGCTTGAGGACGTAGCAGTGGTTTGGCATGCCCCAGTAATAGAGACCATTTTGGCAGTCTGGGTGCAGCTTGTATTCTGCACTATTTGTGTCTTGATGCAAGTTGTTTGTCACTCGATAAGTGCCTTTTGCTTTGAAGATGATGTAATATTTGCCAGAGGTTGAGAGGTAGTGATCTCCACCCTGGCAGTTGGGATGAAGGCTGTGAACTTCAGCACAGCTGTCTGTCATCAGGTTCTTGACTCTGTGGAACGACTTTCCCTTGATGATGTAAAAGGAGCCATCTTCATCTGCAAGGTAATGGTGTCCATCTTTGCAGGCAGGGTGCAGATTGAAAATAGAGATGTCTGAACCTTTAGTTAAATCACTTGTCTCCATATAGCAGCCGAGATCAGAGCGGATTATATAATAGTAGTCGCCCGCTCCACAGAAGTCAGTGCCTTTTGTTTTGCTCTTGGGAATAATGCTGCTCATCGTGTCTGAACCTGCAACACAGAATAAACCAAACATTCAATCTCCACACCGAATGAATGCTGTTATTTTAGTCCTTCTATAGATTGAGCTCACTGATTACCAAAACAGCTTTATATATGAGGGAGGAAAAATAGTGATATAATCCTGAGCTTTTATTTCAGTGCATTTAATCATCTAGCAGAAAAGACACTTTTTATGTCAATATGCACCTCTGGAACTTGAGGGTTTTAAAATAGGTACATTTTTTAGAAAACTGTCACGTTTGGTCTTTGTTTGATTTGTCTTTGTTTTTCGTTTTTTTTTTTCCTGCAGCCCAATT
>JAOTNS010002747.1:0-11723 GCA_028476615.1 Culter alburnus
AACTGAGTGCTGGCCTTGTAGAAACAATGTCATTTTGATGTCTTTTACAGAAACATACACAGTTTTTAATACAATATCTTTAAAAATATATATACGTGTGGATACACACTATGCAAACAAGGTTTAAATTATATACACAGACATTCTACGAAACGACAACAACTTTAGACGCATTTGTTATTGAATTGGCTGACATCGACTGAAATGACTATTTGCTCAAAAAACATTAAATACACTTACTTCTTCTGGAGGTGACGTTGGATCGCGAACAGTAGGCAACGATCCACACTTGAGGATTAACTTTGAAGCAAGACCTGCTTTGAATTGACCCTCGTTCTCAAAACAGTCAGTCAAAAAATGATTCGCGCAAACATAAACGTATTTTGGAATTTTGAGTGGCGCCTTTCCTTCGTAAATAAAATCCATCCACTGCGTTTTCAGTGGCTCTGATGTCGGAAGTAAGTGAAAACTACTATGTTCATTATTACATCCCACAACAGAATACTTATGTTTCTTAGGAGACATTACCGGCTGTCGTTGAAACAATGGAGGATGGTTGACAGATCACCGAGGGCGGGGTCTATGCCAAAACCAGATTGTCAATCAAACCACGTGGGTGGGGCTTAGCGCAATTCTACATCACAGTGAGAGCAATCTTAGAACAGGGCGTTCTGAGACAGTGCTTATGAATTATTGAGATTGTAAAAAAAACCACTGGGTGGATTTTTCTCATTCTAGGGTGGTTTTGCTCACACACTGCCAACACACATTTATGGTCAAACACCATGTAAAAGTGAATTTTGCATAATAGGTGCCCTTTAATAGTTAAACATTATTGTTTAATTGTTTTATTATGTAATGTTTATAATAGAGCCATTAGTCTGAGATTGATTCGTTAATCTGAGGTCGATTTTTTTTTTTTTTTTTTCTTATGTCACGCTCTCTCACACGGTATCGCAAGAGTTTCTCCATGCGAGCGAACCGTGTGAACGTTATGAAGTTAGATCGCGAGAGTTGACTCATACGAGTAAACGCCATCACTGAGAACCTCATTCATCATCTCGTGTTATCATTTTCCCTGTTTATTATCAGGTAATGGATCAGTTAAGTTAATATACTGTAATGCATTTAGAAAACGAGTATGAATGTTAAGAACGTGTATGTAATAAAAACTTTTACTCTTTTTTTTTTTAAGTGTGTTCAGTATCACTAGAAAATCACTAGTAGGTCAGTTTGATCAGGGTTAGAGCCAACTCTGGAGTGCTTGCCCTTCAGGACCAGATTTGGAGAGCCCTGTAACACCTATATCATGTCTAAAATCATCACCACATAAATGATTATTTTTAATGTAAGCAATAAAGTCACATACTGTATTTGTATCTGTTTCTGATTACAAGGATGAGACATCTAACAGTGAAAATGAGAACAGTTCCTCACGCTATAAGACTAAAGCAGCACCACATCATACCACAGTAGGTTGCTGTAATTTCAGCGTTTCTGCTATATACTATATTATAACTTGGGCTATCTGTTGACTACTTTTTCCATGTTTTCTGGTTACCAGAATGACACGTCTAATGAAGATGAGAACAGTTCCCCATGATATAAGACTGACACAGAATCAGTCATGTCATCAATACTTTGGTAATGAAATCCCAGCAAATTGTGATTCATGTGGTTCTGAACCTGGGATAAGCTCTCTTATTAAATCTGGTGACATTTTCATGAAATTGTCCATAAGAAAACAACTGGAAGAAAAAATGTCAGATTCGGCATTTACAGCAGCACTGAATTACAAATGGACCAGAGTCAAAAGCAATCCAGACAGTGTTCAAGACATATATGATGGTGAAATGTATAAGTCAGTAGGTCCCTTGAATGATCCAAACCAATTTACCTTTCACTTACATGGAATGTTGATGGTGTCCCTATTTTAAGTCTTCTCCTTTCACATTTGGCCATCCAAGTAGTAATTAATGAACTTTCCCCAGATATGAGAAGTGGCTCACCTCTTTTTCCTTTTTGCAGTCGTTTGTTGATGATTGCATTCAGTTAGAGCAGGAGGTCTAACAGTACAGCACACATACAGTACACAGATGTATGTGTTTAATCTGTCTGTGTATTGACTCGGTGGCTCGCTGCTCTGTCCAAAACACTAAGCAATTTAATGGTGAATGGATGCAACTGGTGTTACGAGAAGGAGAAGTAGTAGCTAAAGGAAATGGATTCACTAGGGTGTATGTGTCGCAAACAAGAGATGTGAGACCACGTACCCACAGCCAATGTTTTGATGATGTTAAAACAGCAGTCGAAACAGGCACATGTGTTAGGGAGTCAAAGGGCCATCCCCTTTAATGCTTTTAACATTTTTCAATATAATTCTGGGCTTTGCTTTTGACTATATGCATGGCATTTTACTGGGTGTCAGTCGGCAATTAACAACTTTATGGTTTGACTCAAAATATCATGGAGAGAGATGGTATTTGGGGAGAGAGATAATCACCATTGATAAACTACTACTTCAAATCAAGCCGCCAGTTAATATTACAAGACCTCCACGCTCTGTAAGGTTGCGGAAATATGGAAGGCTTCAGAGTACAGGAATTTCCTTTTGTTTTACAGCCTTCCATGCTTGAGTGGCATTTTATCATGTGATTACCTAGAACACCTACTACTCCTTGTCCAAGCAACGTACTTACTATTAAAAGACATGAGTTCTCATGACATAGATGTAGCTGAAAACCTGTTAAAACTTTTGTGAGCCGCTTTGAGAGACTGTATGGCAAATGTCATGCTAGTTTTAAAGTGCACATTTTACAGCATGCAGCACAGTCAGTACGAAACTGGGTCCACTATGTGCCAAAGTGCATTTATTTTTGAAAGCCACAATGGTAACTTGCAAAGCTCTTCCATGGCACCCAGGCAGTTACAGAACAAATAGCCAATAGCTTTTTCTTTTTTCAAAGTATTCCCGGCTTCTATCTACTGTTTACGATAAGAGTGTTAAAAAACAAGCACAGATTTTGTTGACCGTATGCTACGTGGGTATAGACTTGCCACAAACTGTGTAAAAAAGACAAACATAATCTTTCTGGGCTTACCAACAGTAAGAATGCCAACACCTAGGGAGGCATTTCTGTTCAGAGAACAGGGAATTGATGTTCACCAATATGCATTTATTCAAGAGCTATAATTAATGGAAACAGGATTCATTCAAAGACAAGCACAACACTGTCAAGAAGGATCAACCATGCAGTTGTGACAGAACAAGGCACAATGGCATTGGTGAGATCATTTTTTGATGTGGGTTTGATAAAGGTTTTGGCCTTTATTGATCCAGTTATTACGCCAAGTTCAACATGGTTAAAGATAGACAAACAGGAACTGCTTCTCTGGGATAGTTAGGGAAAATTATATCTCACTGATGTTAAATTAATCAACTGCAATGAGATTAGAACAACTTGTGTGTACTTACAGGATGTGGGCTTGTACAGAATTTACTTTGCATTCACCCAACAAATGGGAAGTTGATTATTACTATTCTATTTTTGTCAAGTATATATACACTTTAACATGATTATTATTATTATGATTATTAACATTCTTAAAAATCTGCAGTTAATACATGTACAGTGATAAATAGCTCAGTTTTTATTTTATGTACACTGATCTCTGTTTTATATATGTACAATGATAAATATTGTTTTACAAAGAAATACTCAGTTTTTATAAATGTTTATAAATGTTTTATATATATGTACAATGAGATAAATGGCTATTTTAGTATATTTTTATACATTTTGGATTGTTTGTTTATGCCAATAGCATCTTGGAATTTTGGAAAATTTATTTGGGCCAGTTGAATAAATAATATTTTATGTAATACCGTAACATGCTGTGTATATAATTATTCGAAAAAAAAAAAAATCCTTTGTAATGTAACAACATTTATTAATAATGTAATTAATGTAACAATTATTAATGAGGTTCATATCAGAAATAAACATAAACATTCCAGCCAAACCATAAATTTTATATCCCACAGGTATCTTATAATTCCTGTAGATTGTTTTGCATTCCTACAAGAAGTCAGTGGACATACCTACAGGAATCCTGTAAGTACATAGTAATCCTGCAGGAGTGATGCATTCCTGCAGAACTTAACAGTCATACAGGAACAACCCTACAGGACTCCTGAAGGAAAACACCCTGTCCTGTAGGATTTTTATTTAGTCCTACAGGATTCCTGCACATAGAACAAGTCATGCAGGAACAACCTGTTACGACCGTCTAGGGCCAGCAGTAACATAAATGAATGTGTGCTCACTCGATGATAAAATTTTCAACAAAGGTAGATTTATTAACACAATATAATGAAAATAAACAAACAAAGGGATTAAATTCAGGAGTGGACCAGGCCAAAATAACAAACAAAAGTAGCTGAAGAAAAGCAATACTGAAAAAAAAATATAACTCAAACTGAACAGAAACAAATTCTACAAAGCACACATAAACAAAAAATAACACAAAGCAAAGCAACAAACAAAATGGCACAAAGTCGGCCCCATAAGGGTGTTTGGGGTGGTCCTTATATCACGGGAGCAGGAATCAGTCAATTTGGGCCCAGACCAATCAGGACCTCTGCGCAGGCCACACCTTCTCCTGCACAAAAACACTCAAACAAGACATTGGACGTAACAAACCCTTCAGGATTCCTGTAGGTTTTTTGTAAGGGCCTTCATGTCTGTCACTAAATTTTTTTCTTTTCAAGAACAACAGGTTCTTTCATTGGGACACTCAAAAAAGCCCTAAAATAATGGCAAGCCATCAATATTTATCTGCAATCAAAAGGCAAAGCCATCTGCAATATTTTCAATTGTTTTTTCATTTTTCATATTTTCAATTGTTGTTTTAGGGTGTTATGCACAGCTGTCAGGATACCTCTATAATGATACAAACCACCACATTTTTGTTGGATTAAGATGTGTTAAGAATGGTTTGAGCATTCTTGGGCAGCTCTGGGTGGTAAAATCTCAACAAACTAAGGAGGGCTGTGAGGGCTACTAAAGAAATGACAAACTGTACAGACCAATTGGCTAAACTTTCAACAAGGCTGACTGGCTCATCTGCAAGCTCAGATTATGATTCAGAGTCGGCTCTGAAACATGTCGTCTTTCTGTCACTTCTCCAATATCATCTGTGCAAACAGAATCAAAATGGTCCTGTATCTGAGGGGCTCTTGAGTCATTGCTGGTGTGTGTGGTGATGGAATCTGTGTCGTAATCTGTGTCAACTTGTGAGCTTGAGTTGGTTCTGATTCTAATAGACAGTCTTCTGCAATGTCATGCAGTCATTTTTCGAGGGAAGCGCGAACCCTCCGTCTGACTCCAGAGCTTGTTAGAGGTGGTTCCCTCCTTTTCATTGTTTCTAAAAAAGATTAATTATGACAAAAAATCCTTATAGTTCTTGATATTGTTGACAGTCAGCAAAGTAATTCAACTGGTATTGCCTTTAAAATATGTAGTAAGGAGACAAAAACACTATGTCCCCTGTAAAAAGAGTTGCACACAAAACTAAGGTGCCAGAATATATAAAAAAATCAGAAATCCGTGTAATGTACTACCACTTTTAAGTAAGCCCTCTAGTTTCACAGTGAAGCTATATGGTAATATAATATGCGAGATCAAAAGACTGGAGGCTGAACTTACTATAATTCAGAGACATTATTTGATTATAACTAATCATTTAATATTAATTCAAAGGCATTTAAAGAAGTGGGAGTGATCAGGAGGAAATGACGAAGCTGATAGCTGAATTTTAAGCAACATTACTCCTGTCACATTATCCTTCAAAAATCATTCTAATATGATGATTTGCTGCTTAAGAAATTTTCAGATTCCCTTTCGAAAGGGAACTTCTACTCTGCGCTGACTGCGCTATGGGGAACGTCCTCCGTGACCCGTGCTCGAAATGCCAAAAATCACCACACTCCAATCCTATTGGCCGGCGACAGCCTATCACGTCAAACGGCGCGAACCGTGACGTATAAAGGGAGCGCCTGGGGAAACAGCCGACATCCTCT
Organism: Culter alburnus; assembly: GCA_028476615.1. Lineage (NCBI taxonomy): Eukaryota > Metazoa > Chordata > Actinopteri > Cypriniformes > Xenocyprididae > Culter > Culter alburnus. Next base: position 6,083 of record JAOTNS010002747.1, read on the forward strand.
TGTCTTTTCGCGACTGCTTTTGCTCGTGCCTTTTTCACTCTGCCAAAGTTAGTATGTCTGCTAAATCGTTCAGGAAGTGTGCTGATCCTTGTCCCAGGTTTCTGACACCGGAGGACACACACAACTTGTGCGTTTTCTGTCTGGGCGAGGAGCACGCACGGACAGTAATCGAGGGTGCTGCCTGTGCTAACTGTGAGCGTTTTCCTATGAGAACGCTCCGTTCTCGTTTGGCCCTCTTCTCGAGGGGAGAGGTGCCACCACCGCTGCCTGGTGGTTCCGGCCCCGCTCGTGCTGAGGCTCAGCGGCGATTGAAATCATGGGGCTCACAGGTGGAGCTCGAGGAACTCGCTGAGGAATTTGAGAGGGGTGTTAATCTTTCTCAAACTGAAGCGGCTGACGAGGACGCGCTTCTGGCGGATGACGATGATGTTGTATCCTTAACATCCTCAGACCCAGGAGCGAGTGCTCTCTTGGCTCAAGGCCCCGGAGAGCAGGAGATGGCCGAGGTGGAAGTAGCGGGCGAGCCCGCGGCTCCTGCTAGGCCTCCCTGCGCGGCGTTTTCTGAGTTGCTGGAGGTTGTGGAACGCGCCTCGAGCAGACTGCAGCTGCCCTGGGAGCGCGTGAGGAGGGAACCCGCTCGCAGCAGGTTAGACGATCGGTTTCTCTCTATTCATAACCCGGCAACTCCAGCGAGCCTTCCATTCCTTCCCGATCTTCATGCTGAGATCGAGAAGGCAAGACCCGTACTCGGCCCGAATCCATCAGCATCAGTATCAGCGAGCTGACTTCGCTGATGTTGAGGGATTGGGCCAGCATGGGTACGTGTCGATGCCTCCTGTGGAAGAGACGTTTGCGAACTATCTCACTACAGGGAGTGCACCGACACTGAAAGCTGCCATCCAAAGCGTTGAAGATGACGTCACGTTTGAATGGCAGGGCTTACGCCGCTGCAGGTCAGGCTGGTGCGGCGTTGCACACTATGTCAGTGCTTCTGGCGTATCAGGCTGATCTGCTTATGGATTTTGATCAGGTCAAGGTCTTTCCGCTGAGGCGGTCGCGGAGTTGCGTCGGACCACGGATCTCGCTCTGAGAGCCACCAAACAAACTGCCGCCTCGAACGTCGATCTATGGCGGGCATGGTGGCCACTGAGCGGCATCTGTGGCTCAACTGTGCGGACATCGGGGAGAAAGAACATTTTCTCCTCGATGCCCCGGTTTCGCCCACTGAGCTTTTTGGCACCTCCGTGCAGGCGGTGGTTGAGAAGTTCAGGGAGGCGAAGACGCGCTCCGCGGCGTATAGATCTTGCATCCCGCTCAGATCCAGCTCTGGGCCCAGACAGCCGGGAGGTCCCGGGCCTTCTCGAGCCGAGGCTCAGAGGCAGGCCCAGAGGGAAAGTGTCGCCGCTCGCGCGCCCTCCTCCTCCTCGGAGTAAGTCGCAGAGACGGCGAGACGCTAGAAGGAAGAAGCAAGATCTGAGGGAGGTGATCGAGGAGCGGCGCCAGCAGCGCCGGTAATCGATCCCCTCTCTCGCGAGGGCTTTTTCTCGTCCTCGCTCTTCCTTCGCCTCCCGGTAGCGTTTTGTGACATCTATATGCTGCGGGCTTTACAGTCGGGCTGATGTAGTGGGCCTATGATGAATATTTTTCTGACGGCCCGCCGTCTGGCTTGATAGTGAAAGTGCTTTTGGGCTTTGGAACTTTGGTTTTTCCCCTCCGTGGGACGAATCGGGGAGGAATCTGCGTTCTACGAGCCGCAGGAGGTAAGCCAGGTCCATTTTTTATTCTCAATATAGACCTTGCTTTTCCTGTATAGCTTCCCGTGCATATAGTTGTCATCTGTTCATGTTTTATGGGGTTATTTGAGCAAATAACTGTATGATAGGCTGACTGTGACAGGCAGGCCCTTATGGCCGCTTTGTTGCTTTAGCGTTGATGTAGTTTCTTTCTCGGCTGATACTGTGTATAGCTAGAACTAGCTTTCGCTATTGTCAGTTGTGTTGTTGGCCGGTTTTTCGGCCACCTAATGCTGTCGCTCGCGCTGCTTTTTCCGTGTGTTTAGGAATTTGTAGCCCGAGTGTAGCGTGGTCTACATACAGTCCTTAGCTAGCGGCTAGGCTAGAACTAGGTTAGGTGTATGTTTGTTTACATCCCCCTGTCATGACTATTCCCCTGTGATTGTATAGTTCCTAGTTCTGGCCTCCTTCTGAGGAAGTTGCTGGCCGTATTTTTGCCCATATTTCCCCTTCATATGTTTATGCAGGCGTGTTATGTGAGCGTGTTTGTGCTGCCACAGGTTACACCTGTTCTTTATGATAGCAGGCTTTTCCGGCCTCTATTTTTGAATACGGTGTGGTTGTTGTACTCCCCGGTTAGGGTTTGTGCTTCACTGAGTGCATCACCTGTTGGATCGCACACTCGGTATGAGTGCTGGGAGTTTTGTTTACCCGACTTCTCACGGTCGTTCGCACCACAGCATCTGGGATTCGTTGCTGTTTGATTGTTGGCTATTTGTTTTTAGCCTCTCTGTATGCAGCTTGTTTGGATACAGCGCTGTTGGTTTACGATGCTCGTTACGCTCACGCTGTTTAGCATGTTAACATTGCCTGCTGGAATGTGTATGCCTAGACTCCTAGGCACTAAGTTCCCTTAAATTTGTCATTTTAGGTTATACTGGCCCTTCCTGGCAGCTAGGGCCCTGTCATGACCACGGGCTAGTGCCACATGGTTCTTTAAATAGCAGGCTTCTCCAGGCCTCTTTTATAGCTTCCTGTTGGCCCAGCTACGCTGGTCATGTACGGGCATCATTCCATGATGAGTCATACGTTACTCTGTTGTTGCCAGGTGTTTATGGAAGTTGTTGGCCCCCGTTGGGGCCTCCTTTCATGTTTTATCTAGCATGTTGGCACTGCTTGTATGGGTTTCTGTATGTCTCATACCCCTTGGGTGTTATATTAACGCACTAGCTATTGCCGTGCATTTTTAAGGTTACAGGCCGTTTCAGGCCTTCCTTTGCTAGCATGTCGGAGTTTAGCTTGGTACTCCTCTCGCTGAGAGTAAAAGATGTTTTTATTGAGTATTTTTGTGCGTTTATTCCCTTTAGCTCTAGTCGAGCTAAAATAATTTCTCTGTCTATTTAACAGGTTCTATTTTTGCTCCTAGAACTTTAGTGGCCGCTGGCTGATGTCGCGTGTGACGGGTAGGCCGTAAAGGCCTCCTGTGGAGCATGCTGACCTTTGACAGCAAATAACACTGCCACGAGCTGATGCCACGTGCCTGCTGGGATTATAGGCCCACGGGGCCTTTCCTTAGCGCATGATGGTGTATGTTGTACTCCTCTTGCTTAAAGAGTAGAAGGTACTTCACCGAGTGCACTGCTCGTTGGTTTGTGTTGGATGGGCTGTCGTGGGCACTTGCAGCTGTTATGTCTTGGTGTTTGCTAAAAAAAGAACCACCTTGATATGCAATAGGGTGCGGCCCTACAGGCCATCCTGGGCTACCGCCGTCTGCATTCAGTTCTAGTTCTCTAGTGAACTCTGGTTATGTTGTAGGCCCTTTTCCCGGCCTCCATGACTTTGTGCCCGCTTTTCGGTCTGTCTGTTAGGTTGAGCTTTGTACTTCCCTTCGGGGTTAACTCCGTAATTGTGCTTAGCTCCCTAAGCTGGTATGGTTGTAGACTTCTATGAAGTCTCCCATTACCGGCCCCCAGGCTGGTTTGTGCTCCCCTGGGTCAGGGGTTTAGCGCACAGCCTCCTCAGCACCTTGTTAATGGCTGAGTAGATCCTTGGATGAGTGGTTGTACTCCCCTCATACGAGGGTCCAGAGCGTTTAGCTGAGTTCCGCTCTCCAGGATGCCCATCTCTGCGTGTGGGTTTGAGTTGCTTACTGCCCTTTCGCAGTCGCTCTTTCCTGCTCTCCTCTCTGGAGTTTGCGCTTGGAGATTCTGTATATCAGACGAGGTTGGCTAGGCCGGATTAACTTCGCTGGATCTGGCTAGGCCTCCTTGGTGGCAGCGGGATGGATTTTTCCCCCCGAGTGACTGGCCGAGGTTTCCTGTGGTTCCTTGGCCACATTCCCTTAAAGGGACCACCCCCTCTCGGGCTGTTGGTTCCAGATGTTCGGGCAGCCTTTGTAGGCTTTTGTCGGAAGGCCTCTTTTAGGCTCAGCTTGGGCTGTTGGCCGTAGGGAATGCTGTCACTGACAGCCTTGGAGTTCTGCCCCCGGTTTTCCCTGGAACTGCCGGATGTGTGTCCTGACATTTGGACTGGCATTCTCCTCTAGCATGGCGGCGGGGTATATCGTTCCCCATAGCGCAGTCAGCGCAGAGTAGAAGTTCCCTTTCGAAAGAGAAACGTCTCAGGTTACGTATGTAACCATGGTTCCCTGAGAACAGGGAACGAGACTCTGCGCTTTCATGCCATGCTGCGGGATGCCTGCTACAGTCACTCAAAGACAAGAAGATGTCGGCTGTTTCCCCAGGCGCTCCCTTTATACGTCACGGTTCGCGCCGTTTGACGTGATAGGCTGTCGCCGGCCAATAGGATTGGAGTGTGGTGATTTTGGCATTTCGAGCACGGGTCACGGAGGACGTTCCCCCATAGCGCAGTCAGCAGAGTCTCGTTCCCTGTTCTCAGGGAACCATGGTTACATACGTAACCGAGACGTTATATGACAGTATAACAGTGAAGACATTTATCATGTTACATAAGATTTATATTTATAAATGCTTTAATACATTTAATGAATGAAATGAACTAAATGCTGTTCATTGAACTTTTTATTCATCACAGAATCCTAAAAAATTATCATCACCACTTTCACAAATATATGAAGCAGCACAGCTGTTTTTAAAACTGATAATAATCAGAAATGTTTCTTGAGCACCAAATCATATTAGAATGATTTCTGAAGGATCATGTGACACAGAAAACTGTTATTATTTTGATATATTTCGCAAAATTATTGTTTAACTGCACTTTTGATTAAATAAATGCAGCCTTGGTGACTTCTTTCAAAACATTAAAAAATTGATATGTTTCCAAACGTTTGATAGGTACTATAATCGCTATTCGCGCGTAGTTGGACGCGTGAACATTTTGAGTTTACTCGCTTCATTCGCGCGTGAAAATTCCTTCACAACAGGGGGGCAACAGGGGGGCTCTCCCGCTCCTTTATGTGTCCCAGACTCTCCCACTGCTTTCTGTACACTTCCTCTGAATAAACTTGTCAGTGGGGAAATAGTTGTAAATTACAGCGAATAAGCTCAATTGATCGTCTTTAGTTAGCTTGTAGTCTTAATATGTATATATACAGCTATGGAAAAAATTAACTTAACATTGATTTCTGAACTTGGAGTGGTCTCTTAATTTTTTCCATAGCTGTATATATATCAAATTGAGTAAAGACCGTTTTTTACAACTTATCAGATTGTCCGACCTCCTCACTCACTTTCTTTCAAACACAATCCTTTTTATTTCTGTTTCTATAAATGTATGAAGATGTACAGCGATGATGATTTTATCCTCCATTGTTGTTTCGAATTTCTGCCTCAGCTCGCTACGTCATGTCACTACTAGAGCAAGCTCCTGATTGGTTAACGCGGCGCGAATTTACACCAAAGTTCAGATTTTTCTGAAATTGAGCC
>JAOTNS010002748.1:0-19746 GCA_028476615.1 Culter alburnus
GGAATTACTCCATTTATGTCTGCAAACGTTCAGGAGAATGTGTTCATCCATGTCCCAGGGGATTGACACTTGATTTACACGTTTCTGGCGTTTTTTTCTGTCTGGAGAGGAGCGAACGCATAGACGGTGCTTGAGGGCGCCGTCTGTGTGCATTTGTCTATTGTTCACTGTGAGTGTCTCTCCTATCGGGACGCTCCATTCTCGTTTGACACTCTTCCCAAGGGAGGAGGTGTCTGCATCTGTGCCTGGTGATTCTAGCCCCATGTGTGCTGAGGCAATACGGTGGCTGCAATCATAGGGCTCGCAGGTGAGCTCGTTGGGAAGTTTGAGAGAATTATATTCTCTCTCGGCTTCCCCGAGGGCTGGCGAGGATGTGTTGTTGGATGACGGTGACATCCGTGTTTGATGTCACCACGTCCGATAGCGAGCGCTCCTCTGGCTGCTGGGTATGTGAAGCTGCTGTGTTTTTGGGACGCGCTTTTCGGCAGGCTGCAGCTGCCGTGAGAGCATGTTAAGAAAGGGGCCGCGCGGACGGCTCGACGAACGGTCTACGAGCCGCAGGAAGGTAAGCTGGGTTTATATTTTTATGTTTATAAAAAGTGTAGACCTTGTTTTTCCTGTATAGCTTTCCTGAGCATGTAGTCAGTAAAGTTAGAAGGGGTTCTTTTGGGCAAAATAACTGTAGCATTAGGTTGGCTAATTTTCAAAACATGCAGGCCACCTTATGGCTGCTATTTTGTAGCCTCCTATGTTAGAGTAGCTTCAGTTATTTGTGTGCAGGACGGCTTATCGGCCACCTGACACTGTTTGCTTGCAGTGCTTCATTTTCTCCTCATATTTGAAGGTTTCAAAATGAAGCCCAAGCTTTGCTTGGCCCAGTAGGCCTTAGCTAGCGGCTAGGCTAGAGCTAGGTTTAGGTGTATGTTTGTTACATCATCCTTATTATTACTATCCCTGTGAAGTTGTATAGTTCCTAGTTCTGGCCTCCTCCTGAGGGAGTTGCGGGCTGTATGCCCATTTCCCCTTCGATGTGAAAATGTAGGTGCTATGGCTTAGGTTTAACAGGTTATAGGCTGTTATTAGCCTTCCTGGTGCTGTTTTTCCCAGGTGGTAGGCCCTTATCTTCGAGAAGATGAGTTATGCAGTGCTGCTAGGCCCCACTTTTTAGAACTTTTGTCATGCTTATAATGTCTTCACATGAGCCCCTTGAATTATATTCAAGTTTGAGATTACGATGCTACATATTTTAGCTTTCGTTCTCTGGGGTTCATTACAGGTCTCAGATCTGTTTTTGTGAAACATTTATCCTGTTTGGATGGCATGTATTACAAAGGATTTGCGTTTGCTTTGGGGTTCTAAGCTTTAGCCCTACATACATATGTGAGCTTACTCTAGTGCTGCCACAGGTTAACGCCTGTTTCTGTGATAGCAGGCTGTGATTAGCCTCTATGAACGTGGTGTTTTGTTGTACTCCCTGGTTAGGGTTTGTGTTTCACTGAGTGCATCACCTGTTGAATTGCACACTCAGGTTGAGTGTAGAGAGACTTATTCTGGTTAGAATAGTATGATCTCTGTTAGCTCCCAGTCGATCATGACCACAGCAGCTGTTTTACATATGCTGTTAGATTGTTGGCTCTTTTTGGGTAGCCTTTCTTATACAGCTTGTTTCTCGGGCGCTGTTGGTTTACGATCATGAGTTGGCTCACGTACCTTTGCACTGCCTCAGGCTTATGCCCATGTTTGTTTGAGGTGGTAGGCCTTATGGGCCTCCCCTAGACCATGATAGCATGTTTATGTATACTATGTACATTGCCTGTTGGAATGTGTAGGCTTAGCTCAGGTTGTGTAGCTAGTTACCCACGATTAGCTCGTTGGGTCTAGAGCTGGTCCCCTTTGAGCTTGGGCCCTTTATATAACCACTGGCTGGAGCCACATGGTGCTGAATGTAGTAGGCCCTACCAGGCCTCCTTTTCAGTTTTTATGTTGACCCAGCTGGGTTGGTGCTCACTTAGCCTAGCACTGCCTCAGGCTTATGCTCATGTTGTTTGAGGTAGCACAAAGTCCCTTTAAGACAAGTAATCTCACTCGGCGGCCATCTTTGAAATGCCTCTCGGGCATCCTGGCCATCATGCAGCTCCAAAGCTGTTCGCCAAGCTTTCGATTAAATTTCATATTTGAAATCACCAATGAAATCTGACAACAAATGTCTCATAATTTTTTTTACCAAACGTTCGAATCATGACAAAAAAACCTGTATTTTTATGCTGGATCAAGCTAATACGCATGCGCAGGCCTAAATGCGCGTCTCTTGTGCCTCATTTCGGAGGCGCGCGTCTGACTGTTTCTATAGAAACCGGTGCTTCTAACGGCCGCTGCAGTGACACGATGACTTTACCAGTCGGCGATTGGCTCTTATTTAGAAGGCGGGACTTATTCCGCCATATTGCGTGTTACACTTTCTCCCATTCAAAACAATACGAGTGACACGTCTTGTGTTATTCTATAGTCTTTGGGTAGCAGGCCTTGCAGGCCTTCCTTAGACCATGATAGCATATTATGTGTACTGGGTACATTGCCTGTTGGAATGTGTACATCTAAGCTCAGAGATTGAGACTTCCGGGGCGCTCCAGTGCGTGTGCGACCCAGCAGCTTGCCCATCTATTGTTTGTTTTACTCGTTTTATTGAGTGTTTATTGTGGACGTTAATGTTTATACGTGAATGGAAGTGTCAGTGATCCAGAGATGTGGCTTCTAAAGACTTTTGATCAACTGTTCGCAATATCTATTGTGATAACGCTACTGCTGGAACTCTCCACCTGTTACGGTTCGGAGTATGGAGTATTGGGGGAAATTATCTACAGTCGGGAGTTTCTGATCTCCCTACGAACAGCGTCTGCCGGTATTATACCAGATATTCCGGCGGAGTTGCAGATTGCATGCACGGAGCAAACATCGGAAAAGAGGAGAAGAGGAGGCCTGCATCGGAGACTTAAAAACCTCAGGCTCAACAACCGCCGTAAGCTACCCCCACTTCCCACAATCCTGTTGTCAAACGTGCAGTCACTAAGACACAAGACAGACGAGCTGGAAGCTTGGATCAAGTGCAAACCCGTATAGAGACACTTGTCTTCTCGCCTTCTCGGAACATGGCTAAGGGAGTTAGACCGGGACGAGGACCTGATTTTGAGTGGGTTTGGTAGCCCAATTCGCCTGGACCGAGACCCGATGACAACTGGGAAAAGTCGGGGAGGAGGAGTGTGCCTCTACGTAAATAAAAGGTACTGTAACACTGTGGTAGTGAGAGAAAGAATATGCACTTCGGATATTGAATTGTTGACAGTGTCTCTCCGGCCGTTCTATTTACCTCGAGAGTTCCAACAACTGTTTTATACGCTTGTGTATATTCATCCGCGAGCCAATGCTTCAATTGCAGCGCAAGTGATCGCTGATGTCACTCACAGACTGGACTCTATTTGCCCAGAGGCTCCCAAGTTTTTTATAGGAGATTTCAACCACTGTACTTTAGACAAGACCTTAAGATCATATGAACAGTATATAACTTGTTCTACAACGCAGAGGAACACCACTTTAGATCTATGTTATGGTTCAGTAAATGGAGCCTATAGATCTATGGCTATGCCGCCACTTGATGCCTCCTACCAATAGTATTTATTTGATGCCTGTGTATAAGCCCGCGTTCAGACGTCTTGAGCGTGAGGAAAAAAACATAAAACTTTGGACAGAAGACAGCATTTCCTCTCTACAGGGTGTCTGGAATGTGATTGGACTTGTTTTTATGACACTTGTAATGATATTAATGAAATTACGGAAACAATGTCTGCCTATGTCAAATATTGTGTTGATATGATTATTCCATCTAAAAAAGTGGTCATTTATCCTAATAACAAGCCTTGGGTAACGAAGGAATTAAAAAGTGTTATCAACAGGAAAAAAAAGACATTCTATTTAGGGGACCTGGTAGAGAAAAAAGCTGTCTCAAGAGAAGTCAAAAATGAAATAAAGAAAGCAAAAAGCCAATACAGGAATAAAATTGAAAATCAGTATAATAGTGGGGATTTAAAGGCAGCCTGGCAAGGCATTAAAACCATGGCAGCCATTAATCAGCCTGTGTGTAGAACAGGGCAACCAATAAAATTGAGTGGTATAGATGACGGCGATTTGCCTGATATTTTTAATAAATTTTCTGCAGGTTCGAAAGGTCCTTCTCAGATAGCCTAGTCACATTGAGAGAGACGTGGAAGCCTCAGAGAGGGATAAAAATACAACAGGAAAAAGTCACAACACTATTTAAAAGTATAAAAATAGGTAAGGCTCCGGTCCTGACGCAATCTGTGGGCGTACACTCCATTATTGTGCCGAGCAGCTTAGTGAGGCTTTTACAGTCATCTTTCAAAAATGTGCTGATAGTGGGGATATACCTGATTTATGGAAAACATCAACAGTAATACCCATCCCAAAAACAAAATTCCTAAAGACCTCAATGAATTTAGACCAATTGCATTAACTTCCCTGGTCATGAAATGTTTCGAAAAGATCTTGAAGGACACAATCATCCCCCTAACTGTAGACAAATTAGATCCTCTACAGTTCGCATATCAAGCGGGTAAGGGTGTAGAGGATGCAAAACTTTTTTCTTGACAAGGTGTATAAACATCTTGAGAAACCTGCATCACATGTAAGAATTTATTTGCTGACTTTAGTTCAGCTTTTAATAAAATGCAGCCTCACATTCTAATTGAACGATTAGTTTCATATTTTAAGTTACCTGAGCAGATCCTATTACTTATCTTAAACTTTTTAACAAATAGAAGGCAGCAGGTCTATGTAAATGGAAATATGTCATCTGTTATCGTATCAAACACAGGCTCTCCTCAGGGCTGTGTGCTCTCCCCCCTTCTTTTCATATTATACACTGACAATTGCAGGTCATCTTGGGAGAACAGCTATTTAGTGAAGTTTTCAGATGACACAGCTCTGTTGTCCCTTTTACAGGGCAACCAACCTGATCATAGCAGTGCCCTTAAGGAGTTTGCTAGATGGTGCGACGACAGTTTCCTTGACTTAAATGTGTCAAAGACCAAAGAATTAATTAAAGCTGCAAGCAGCGTTGAGAGGGCCCTCGCACCCGGGCTCACCGCCACCCGTTGACCTCAGGAAAACAGTGAACAGTGGGCGACATGCATATAAGCGAGTGAATACAGGAGAATCATGCCAAAGTCATTTCGAAATGCCACACTTCCTGCGGCCAACAGGTGGCACTTTGACCGTAACTGAATTTTGCCATGGTGATGTCTTCAGCCCAGGACTATTATCGAACATGTGAAGTTGGAGCAGATCGGACATTGTATGTCTGAGTTACAACAACTTCCTGTTTCTTTCGTGGCGTTAATCGCATAAATTAGCACTCAGCCAAGTGTTGCATGATTTAATGTGTCTCTAGCATGTTTGGTACTTCGTGGCATAATGAAATGTGACTCTGGTAGTGAATTACATCGTGAAGCATGCCATTTCCTGTTGCCAGCAGGTGGCGCTATGACTAACTAAATATTGTCATATAGATGTCTTTAGGCCAGGACTCTTATCACACATGTGAAGTTTGGAGCAGATCGGACATTGTATGCCTGAGTTACAGCAGCTTCCTCTTTCATGGCGAAACATCAGACTTTGTCAGGCCGCCACAGACACGCCCTTCAGCGAAAACTCAAGATCTTTGATATTTATCATTGCTAAGGTCTTGAGATTAGACTGACAACATTTGATGTTGATCTGGTTAAATCTCTATGAGGAGTTAATCACAGTATAAAACATGTCATTTCCTGTTGCCTGCAGGTGGCGCTATGACTGTAACTGAATATTGTTATGAAGATGTCTTCAGGTCAGGACTCTAATACAGCATGTGAAGTTTGGGGTAGATCGACATTGTTTGTCTGAGTTACAACAACTTCCTTTTTCATGGCGAAAACATCAAACTTTGTCAGGCCGCCACGGACACGCCCTTCAGTGAAAACTCTAGATCTTCGCAATTTAACGTCACAAAGGTCTTTAGATTAGACTGACCAAAAATGACATTGATCTGATTAAATCTCTAGGAGGAGTTCGTTAAAGTACAACGTCTGGAAAATGCAAAAAACGGTGAATTAATTCAAAATATCTGACTTCCTGTTTGGTTTCGGATTTCGCTCCAAGAGAATTTTTTGTAGGTATTGCGCTGATAAATGTGTGTACCGAATTTCAAAACCCTAGTGTAATGTAGCGAGCGGGGCTGTACGTTAGATGGCGCTATCGAGCCATTTTGCCACGCCCAATTCCGAAACCCATAACAGACGTAAATTTTCACCACTTCTGACGCGTGTGCAAAGTTTTGTGAGTTTTCGAGCACGTTTAGGCCCTCTCAAATGCGATTCACTTTGGAGAAGAAGAAGAAGAAGAAGAAGAAGAAGAATTAAAGCTGCAAGCAGCGATGAAAGGGCCCTCGCACCCGGGCTCACCGCCACCCGTTGGCCTTAGGAAAACAGTGAACAGTGGACGACATGCATGTAAGCGAGTGAATACAGGAGAATTATGGCCAAATTCATTTCGAAATGCCACACTTCCTGCTGCCAACAGGTGGCGCATTGACCGTAACTGAATTTTGCCATGTTGATGTCTTCAGGCCAGGACTTTTATTGAACATGTGAGGTTTGGAGCAGATCAGACATTGTATGCCTGAGTTACAACAACTTCCTGTTTCTTTCGGGGGTTAATCGCATAAATTAGCACTCAGCCAAGTGTTGCATGATTTAACGTGTCTCTAGCATGTTTGGTACTTCGTGGCATAATGAAATTTGAATCTGGTAGTGAATTACATTGTGAAGCATGCCATTTCCTGTTGCCAGCAGGTGGCGCTATGACTAACTAAATATTGTCATATAGACGTCTTTAGGCCAGGACTCTTATCACACATGTGAAGTTTGGAGCAGATCGGACATTGTATGCCTGAGTTACAGCAGCTTCCTCTTTCATGGCGAAACATCAGACTTTGTCAGGCCGCCACAGAAACGCCCTTCAGCGAAAACTCAAGATCTTTGATATTTATCATTGCTAAGGTCTTGAGATTAGACTGACAACATTTGATGTTGATCTGGTTAAATCTCTATGAGGAGTTAATCACAGTGTAAAACATGTCATTTCCTGTTGCCTGCAGGTGGCGCTATGACTGTAACTGAATATTGTTATGAAGATGTCTTCAGGTCAGGACTCTAATAAAGCATGTGAAGTTTGGGGCAGATCGGACATTGTTTGTCTGAGTTACAACAACTTCCTTTTCATGGCGAAACATCAAACTTTGTCAGGCCGCCACGGACACGCCCTTCAGTGAAAACTCTAGATCTTCGCAATTTAACGTCACAAAGGTCTTTAGATTAGACTGACCAAAAATGACATTGATCTGATTAAATCTCTAGGAGGAGTTCGTTAAAGTACAACGTCTGGAAAATACAAAAAACGGTGAATTAATTCAAAATATCTGACTTCCTGTTCGGTTTCGGATTTCGCTCCAAGAGAATTTTTTGTAGGTACTGGGCTGATAAATGTGTGTACCGAATTTCAAAACCCTAGTGTAATGTAGCGAGCGGGGCTGTACGTTAGATGGCGCTATCGAGCCATTTTGCCACGCCCAATTCCGAAACCCATAACAGACGTAAATTTTCACCACTTCTGACGCGTGTGCAAAGTTTCATGAGTTTTCGAGCACGTTTAGGCCCTCTCAAATGCGATTCACTTTGGAGAAGAATAATAATAATAATTAAAGCTGCAAGCAGCGTTGAGAGGGCCCTCGCACCCGGGCTCACCGCCACCCGTTGGCCTCAGGAAAACAGTGAACAGTGGGCGTCATGCATTTAAGTGAGTGAATACAGGAGAATTATGCCAAAGTCATTTCGAAATGCCACACTTCCTGCGGCCAACAGGTGGCGCTTTTACCGTAACTGAATTTTGCCATGTTGATGTCTTCAGGCCAGGACTATCATTGAACACGTGAAGTTTGGAGCAGATCGGACATTGTATGCCTGAGTTACAACAACTTCCTGTTTCTTTCGTGGCGTTAATCGCATGCATTAGCACTCAGCCAAGTGTTGCATGATTTAACGTGTTTCTAGCATGTCTGGTACTTCGTGGCATGATGAAATGTGAATCTGGTAGTGAATTACAGTATAAAGCATGCCACTTCCTGTTGCCAGCAGGTGGCGCTATGACTAACTGAATATTATCATATAGACGTCTTTAGGCTAGGACTCTTATTACACATGTGAAGTTTGGAGCAGATCGGACATAGTATGCCCGAGTTACAACAGTTTCCTCTTTCATGGCGAAACATCAGACTTTGTCAGTCCGCCACGGACACGCCCTTCAGCGAAAACTCAAGATCTTTGATATTTATCATCGCTAAGGTCTTAAGATTAGACTGATACATTTGATGTTGATCTGGTTAAATCTCTATGAGGAGTTAATCACAGCATAAAACATGTCATTTCCTGTTGCCTGCAGGTGGCGCTATGACTGTAACTGAATATTGTTATGAAGATGTCTTCAGGTCAGGACTCTAATAAAGCATGTGAAGTTTGGGGCAGATCGGACATTGTTTGTCTGAGTTACAACAACTTCCTGTTTCATGGCGAAAACATCAAACTTTGTCAGGCCGCCACGGACACGCCCTTCAGTGAAAACTCTAAATCTTCGCAATTTAACGTCACAAAGGCCTTTAGATTAGACTGACCAAAAATGACATTGATCTGATTAAATCTCTAGGAGGAGTTCGTTAAAGTACAACGTCTGGAAAATGCAAAAAACGGTGAATTAATTCAAAATATCTGACTTCCTGTTCAGTTTCGGATTTCGCTCCAAGAGAATTTTTTGTAGGTATTGGGCTGATAAATGTGTGTACCGAATTTCAAAACCCTAGTGTAATGTAGCGAGCGGGGCTGTACGTTAGATGGCGCTATCGAGCCATTTTGCCACGCCCAATTCCGAAACCCATAACAGACGTAAATTTTCACCACTTCTGACGCGTGTGCAAAGTTTCGTGAGTTTTCGAGCACGTTTAGGCCCTCTCAAATGCGATTCACTTTGGAGAAGAAGAAGAAGAAGAAGAAGAATAATAATAATAATAATAATAATAATAATAAACGGAGCAATTCCAATAGGGTCCTCACACCATCGGTGCTCGGGCCCTAATAATAATAATAATAATAAACGGAGCAATTCCAATAGGGTCCTCACACCATCGGTGCTCGGGCCCTAATAATAGATTTTAGGAAGGTTAGCGACGAACCAAAACTGAGTGTAATACACAATGAAGGTGTTCAAGTGGTTCAAACATACAAGTATTTGGGCACAGTATTTGATTCACAATTGAATTTCAGAGAGAACACTGATAGCATTATTAAGCGAGCAAACCAAAGATATACCTACTGAGGAAGCTGAACTCCTTTGGGGTTTGTAAAAGAATTTTATGTACATTCTATCAGGCATTTATTGAGAGTCTATTAACCTTTTCTTTCTTGGGTTGGTTTAATGGTTTAGCTGTGAAAGACAAAAAGAGTTTAAGCGACATTGTTAAAGTATGCTCAAAAATTACTGGTACCCATTTAAATGATCTCTGTTCTCTCTGGAAAAAAAGAGTGGTCCAAAAAGCAGATAGAATACTGCAACCAGATCATGTGCTCAGGCATGGATTAGTTCTCATGCAGTCAGGTCGGTGGTATTATGTGCCAATACGCAAAACGAATCGTTATGCAAACTCATTCCTTCCCTCTGCTATAAGATTCTTGAATGAGAACTCAAAACTACATAAATGGCTCTTGTATTCCACTGCTTGTTCTGTCACTGGCAGGTGAATGTGTGTGTTGTGTTGTATGTGTGTGTCAGGGTATGATTGTTTGTATACATTTTTTAACTTTTTTTATATTTATTGTGTACTAATGGATGGGTTGGCTGTAGAACTGAATTGCCCCCTTGGGGACTAATAAAGATATCTGAATCTGAATCAGATTGTGTAAGCTATACTATACTCAGTAAACTTTAGGGTTTAGTACTGGCCCTTTTTTGAGGGTATATGACCACTGGCTGGCGCCACATGGGGCTAAAGTAGTAGGCCTTCTTTAGCGTGTGATGGCGTACGCTGTACTCCTCTTGCTTAAAGAGTAGAAAGGTGCTTTTACCGAGTACACTGCTCATTGGATTGTGTTGGACGGGCTGTTTCATGGGCACTCACAGCTACCTAATTACTTGGTTGGTCATGCGCTCAGCATGCTATGTTTTCAGTCGAATGGCCTTATGGGCCATCCTGAATACCACCATATGAATTGGGTTCTTGTTGTGATATTAGTTAATTTGTAAGAACTTTAGTTATGTTGTAGGCCCTTTCTGGTCAGCCTCCATGACTATGTGCCTACAGTATGGTCTGTCTGTTAGGTTGAGCTTTGTACTTCCTTTTGGGTTGACTGCGTAATTGTGCTTAGCTCCCTAAGCTGGTCATTGGTTGTAGACTTCTATGAAGTCTCCTGTTCAGACTAGCCCTAGGCTGGTTTGTGCTCCCCTGTTACCAGGGGTTTTCTAGTGCACAGCCTCCTCAGTGATGAATCAGATGCTGAGTAGATCCTAGGACGAGTGGATTTTACTCCCCTCAATACGAGGGTTTATAGCACTCAGCTGAGTTCCGCTCTGCAGGATGCCCATCTCTGCGCGTGGGTTTGAGTCGCTTACTGCTCTTTCACAGTCGCTCTTATCTGCTCTCTTCTTTGAAGAATGCGCTTTGGAGATTCTGTGTATCAGACAGGGCTGGCCCAGACTATGTTTGGCTTTCACTAGATTAGTACCGCCTCCTTGATGGTGTTGGGGTTGACTTCGTTCCCCTCTAGTGACTGGCCGGGGTTCCGTTTGGTTTCCTGGCCACATTCCCTCTAAGGGACCACTTTCCATGGATTGCTGGTCCCAGACGCCTTGAGCAGCCTTGGAAGGCATTCTTCGGAAGGCCTCTTTTAGGCTTAGCTTGGGCTGTTGGCCATAGGGAATGCTGTCACTGACAGCCTTGGGGAGAGTTGCTCCCGGCTTTTCTCTGGAACTGCCGGACGTTTGTCCAGACATTTGGCATGCACTCTCCTTCAGCATGGCAGCGTGGGTATTTACAACACCTCATTAAGAAGATTTGAATTAGGGCTGTCACGATATTAAATTTTTTACATCATGGTTATTGTGGCCAAAAAATTTCACGATATCGATATATCGCGATATTTATAGAATTTATAGAATCCTTTATAGAATAATTTTTACTTTGTTTATTTAGTTTTTCTCTTTCAGGGTTGCTGTACATTTTTCTCTTTCAGGGTTGCTGTACATTTTTTAAAGTTAAATTTAAGGCTTTTTAAGACCTGAAGAAATAAAAATTAATACTAGCCTATACATTATGGCTGTTACCAATCAAATTAAATCATTATCAACAAAATCCATCTTTGCAATACAGAGGTCACACAGAATGAGAAGTGGCATTAATATATTTACACAGCATTTACAATTTGTCTACATAAATTTAATTCAATATTTAAATATGGATTTTTTTTCTAATTTTAGCTTTTTAATTAAAATGTCCCTTAAAGGGATACTCCACCGTTTTTTCATATTAAACTATGTTATTCCCTTAACTAAGACGAGTTGATACATACCTCTCTCGTCTCAGTGCGTGCACTAAATCGCTCTGTCTTGCGGCGAAACTTTGTTAGCACTTAGCTTAGCCCAGTTCATTCAATAGGGGCCAAGCAGAGAAGCTACCAAACACCTCCACGTTTTCCCTATTTAAATACAGTTACTCGAGTAGTGTAACTCGACCTAGGACGGTGACACAAAACAAAACGTTGCGCTTTTATAAGCGTGTAAAATGGATAACTATATTGTATGGCGGAATACCATAGCAAGTGCTCGGGAGCACTTTGACTTGGCGCAGTAAATATCTTCACTCGTGAAAAGTCCTCTCACCGGCCCCCGCTCCCTCTCCTCCTCCCTCTCATTTCCGTCAATAGAACCAACGTGACCTGCACCAGTAGTAATAGTTTGAGCAGAGTTGACGAAGTATCAGGTTGTAGGAAGATAGTTTGTGGACAATCATGGTTATAACGTGCATCGTAAAGGGTTGTGATAACAAGGAGAAGGTATATAGTGCCGTCATGTTTCACAGAATTCCAACTCACCACATACAGCAGAGAGCTTGGTTAGCTGCTTTGAACAGAATCCAAAACACCGTTGAAGGAAGAGTGGCGTGTTTGCTCCGAGCATTCACACCGGAGGACTATACCTGCACAGGAACACGCTAAAGGATGAGGCTACACCGACAATATTTAAATCACTAACACAACAAAGTGGATCATCACCCAACGCTGTAAGTGTACTTTTGCATGGTATTTGGTTGTCCTGAAAGTGTCAGTAACCTTAGCTGAGTAACATAAGTTAGCTGTGAAATCAGTGCGCTTCTGAGACAGGCAATAAGAAGTGACTGTTTGATTTACATAAGGACTGAGCTCAGAAATAAAAATGTGTATAAGCCTAAAACCGTACAAGCCCGTAGTATAAACGTTAGTGTCAACAAATCTGATTCTCTGTATCATGAGACTGCAAGGTTACATTTACCATGCTAATACCTTGACTAATGGTACGGGGAGGGGTATTTTTGTCTCAGGTGAAACACTGAAAGAGTAGGCTACTGTCTACTTATGTAATACCCTGTAACAATACTTTATACAATACAATACTTACTGGAAGAATGTAAAAAATATATAAATATAATTTTGGTAGTGTTTTTATTTGCTTTCCAAAAAAATAATTCTTGTCATTGTTATTTCTGTCATAATTGTGTCAATTATTATACAGGCAGAGTTGAATGACATACAGCAAGATCTGCCAGAACAAGAGGAAAACTTTTTTGGTGTACCTCATTCAACCCCCCAGAAGCACAGAGCTGAAGAGCCTACTGCTACATTCAAAGTGCCCTTGTCTGTACAGCTAACCAGTCCTTTACGTTCAAGCAAACCAGCTGTTGCCCTGGCTCCCACATGGACAATGCAATCGGTAAGCTAATGAATCTTCATGTTTTATACAGACTTACTGTATGATTGCAATATGACCTACATTTCTTTGACATCTGATTCATGTCTAGGACACTGCATCGACATCCACAATGATGGTCATGTGTAGACCAAGAAAAAGTCTTGGATTTGAGGTGAGTGACCAGCTTCTATGTTTGCTATCAATAATCCATAATACAATTTATGGAAACCATTACACTTTATTTCCTATCAAGTCATGTAATTGTTTACTCAAGATGTACTGGATGTGGCACTGGTATGCAAAACCAATGCATATTTTTATTATTATTTGTCTACAACAGGAAACACATCACATTGAAGCTACTGTGATGGATATGAGTGCAACATCAGTGTTTGATGTCAGCATGACCTCAGAGCCTGCTGTCGATACCGCAGACACCAGCTTTGTGCCAAATTCAATTTTACACGTTTAGAAAAGCGCAACGTTTTGTTTTGTGTCACCGTCCTAGGTCGAGTTACACTACTCGAGTAACTGTATTTAAATAGGGAAACGTGGAGGTGTTTGGTAGCTTCTCTGCTTGGCCCTATGAATGAACTGGGCTAAGCTAAGTGCTAACAAAGTTTCGCCGCAAGACAGAGCGTCATAATTTTGAAATTTTCATTGGCGAAATAAAGGAAAAAAACCAGTATTAACAATACTGTGTCTAAAATGTAACTCACATTGTTCATTTAACAATAAGTTGAAGGAACATTGCATTTGTACTGATTTGGGAAAAACGGCACTCTTGCTTGTGTGAAATTGTAAAACAACTACATCTTATAATATGATATAATGACAAAAAATTGTCGGGGCAAAACATACCTATGTATCTTGAATTTTGAGGGCATATAACTGCATGCATAACTACATCACGCTGAATAAGAAGAGTAAAGAAAACGCGGTAGGCTACTTATTAAAAGAATCACGCTTTATTTAAATATATGAACACAGAAAAATCACTGTTAACAGGTTAATATAACATTTCCCATTCCATGACTAGTAAAATTATCACAACTTACTCTCTGTAAAATGGCGTAATCTGCAGGGTAATGGACACGGAGGTGGGTAAAAAGGTTGGTGGTGTTGCCACCCTTCGCACTGACTGTAGCTAGGCAAATCCCAAAAAGATTGGGCTGTCTAAGGAGCCGAAAAACTCCCATACTGTCGAGCTTACTTTACATTTTTCAGGTGTGGACAGAGCCTCTCACTCTCCCGCTCGGAATAGCTGCACACGCTGCGTCTTCTTGTTTGACAGATGTTTGTCAGTGTTAAGGCGCAATACTGCCACCTGAGAGCTCAACCAGGTACTGGCGCTGGAGTATTTACATGTCATGATATCATAAGCGTCCTATTCATTTTAAATATTGTGGTTGTCGTCAATACCGGTATATCGTCACACCCTAAATTAACACGATATCGATATTTCATGCTTTGAATATCACGGTTATCGTCAATACCGGTATATTGCAACACCCCTAATTTGAATGAAAGAAATAAAGTCAATACTGGTTTGTAATAAGTGAAGATGCAGAGATCTAGAGAGATCTGTTAGTGTTTAATGTTCTGTTTCTGTTATCTGAGTTTTGTGAGGTCACCATTGTGCTGGAGAGTAGGGATGGGACGATACACTTAAACTCACGATACGATGCACCTCGATATGCCAGGGTCACGATACGATACGTCACGATACGATATCAAAAAAGAAAAAAAAAGAAGAAAATAGTCCGCTATGAATTCGCCAATGAGCCTGGTTATCTGTTTTGCACGCGGACTTGACGGAGGTAGAGTTGGTGTCAGCGCTTGTTTCATGGTCAGCTGTCCCTTCGGTAGGCTCGTTTTCTCCGGGGCCGTCTTCACATTTTTATGGTGACGTTGAAGGTGGTGGTTCATGTTTGATGTGTTGGATGTGGTGTACGGAATGACAGCATGGCATAGCTTACACACAGTCTTAGTCTTGTCAGTTACTCGATTGCCGTCTTTGTCTTTTTTAATGAGAAAGCCAAAATACTGCCAGACATATGACTTGTATCCAGGCGGAGCGTCCTCAATTTCGACCTCATTTGACTCCATGGTCGGCTGTTTGGGGGCAAGGCAGTTGGTGCTAATGCTAATAATATTTGTTAGCTCGCTGCAGTGTTGTTATTGCAACATGCGCTGTCTTGACGTTACGACGTACCGCACCGTTCCCCGGATATAATTTTTTTTTTTCCATTTAGTTTTTTTACCCTGCCACCATAGACTGTATGTCTGCCCCATATACATACACACAAAATATATACACTAAATGATTTATATACTACGCAAATCATGCAGCAGTGCCATCTATCTTTTTTCGCGATCCATTTTTTCGACCTCGATGCGTTTTGTCACGTTTTGTATCGCGATATTTTGTCAAACGATATTTCGTCCCATCCCTACTGGAGAGTAGAGCCTGTGCTTCAGTCAGTGATGATCCAGAAACACTGATGTTCTGCTGCATGTTGCTTTAGTTGCTGATGCTGTGATACAGCAGTTACATTAGCTCATGCATGTGCTGTTGTTTTTTTTGTTTTTTTTGTCTTTGTATGACATTTAAGAAAAAATATTTTTGTTCGAACAATCGACCAATCAGCGGAAAGGGGGTTTTTCCCGCCCATGTAGAGATTGAACATTCAAGCTGTTTATCCATTTTGGTTTTATGTTTTTCCATTTGGCGGATTAGAACAAAGTGTGATTAAAACAAAAATAAAAATATGAAAAAAAGACTCGATTTGTTTATTTATGCTCATGAGGAGGGTCGAATATGTGATAAATGAATGCTTTCTTCATTTTTTCATTAGAAGACAAAAACGAGAAAACAAATTATCCGAAGGTACACGGACCGGGTCCACAAGCGGGAACTTGATCATGTTGGAGCGCTAAAACAAGAGGCTATAGGACTAAGGTTTAGAATGTAATGTTTAGGTTAAATATAAATGTAAAAATAATAATAGTAATTTAACTAATGAAAATTAATCAATGTCATTTAGGCAGGCTCTTGAAGCAAGTCATTCTATTGATTCCAGAGGAAAAGGCGCTAGAGGGCGCTTTAGCGTCTGTGTGTATGACGCAAAACACTGTAAATTACAGTTTTTTACAATTGCTTAAGCACAATTTTAAATACAAGGCTCATTTTGTCAAAACACTACACACAATTCACAGATCCACACACACAAATAGCAGAACACCTCAGTTCTTTTGCAAAATGAGACACTTCATTCAAATCTTTACACTCATTTAATAAAACCAAACTTTGTCACCGTAGGAACACACTGGTTCATACATTCTGATTCTGTTTGATTCATTTACACACTGCTGTGTTCAATCTTAAACACTTGTAACTTTTATACTTTTCTAATGATATAGTCTGGTTTTTATTTTTTTCAGAGATATTGTTAGAGAAATGCGCATGAATATACTGACAAGACAAAACAAAAAAAAAAAAAAAAAAAACACAAGACCAATACTGCACATTAATGAAAACATTTATTTCTCACCACATTGTAAAACAATTCAATACATCCATGCCTTTCCAAAGTTTACATTTTGCACTGAAAATCAGAACATATTCTAAATACAATGTAGTACACGAACAAAAACATTTGTGGAGACAAAACAAAAGCATGATTTTAAATTTAAAACAATAGAAAAAACACCTAAGCGTCATCTCTGCCCTAGCTGGATCTGGCCCTAGCACTTCATCCACATCACAGGCGATGTCCTCTCTCGCAAGACAGCGAGGGAAGAATCTTCTTGAAAGGCGAATTCATCCTTGCACAGACCCTGCATCAGTTAGGTCACAGTCCATGGCTTGAATGAGGCACATCCTGACATAGGGCTGGAGATTGTAAACCTTCCATGCCAAAAAAAAAAAACCCCTCCTCAATGGGTTTAAGGAAGAGACAGTATGGTGGGAGGTATTGGAGTGAAAATTGTGGATGCTAATGAAACCAGTTTTGGACCAGAGCAGATAGGTGGAAATTTACATTGTCCCATATGACAATGTATCTTATCTGCTTTGCATCCATTTGGTCTTCTGCTGTGATGATTTTGTACAGTCTGTCTAAAATGTGAATATGTGGGCCGTGTTGTAAGGGCATAAGTTGGCATGCTGGTGGAGGACCACATTCAATATATGCAACAATATATGTTGCAATCACAATATATGTGATTGCAACATATATTGTGATGTTAACACCACGTTGGCCCAGGACATTCAAGATGATGTTTCTCCCTCTCCCTCTTACTGCAACATTGCCTTTCATTTTGTTGAAGACACATAAACTCACCTTTTGCCTTTTATAGTCCTTGCACCTGATGTTGAGTTTACAGTTAAGCACCTAAGTGTCTGAACACCTGATGCCTGTGTTCACTCACAGGCGGATTCCCTTGCACAAAACTGGACGCGCGCGCTCTCGCTCACATATTAGGGTAGAGTGGGGGAAAACTCCCACTCTACCCTATCATGTTTCAGAGACATAGCTCTCGAAAGTGTGGGGGAAACAACAATTTTACAAAAGAAAACTTGAAAAATTGACATTTTTTCGACTTTAATCTGTCCTTTTTTAATTTTGGTTATAAAGATGCAAAACGTAATAAACAAAAATCTGAAAATAAGTCAATATTATTTTGTGCACATTAAATTGTGTGTATCGGTTTTTTTTTAAATTTTGGTATTTACCATAGCATTTAAAAATACAACAACCGTTCGTTTTTTGTTTTTCTTGACGTGGTTAAAAATGAAAAAGGAATGGACGCAAAAGTACACGGACCCCAGGGTCCACTATGAACACAATTAACACGTTAAGCTTTTTCCTTGAAAATAAAACACAGTTATGAAGACACTGATATTAAATGACCAATAAAGATGTGCAGACAAGCAGGTCAGGCCGAATATGAAGGCAACGCGCTTTCAACGTAGCATTATAGAAAACCGTTATAAAAGGTTAACATAAAAATATTGTCCTTCCACTTTGTTTACGTTGCCGTTGTCTTAGCCTTAGATGCTGTTGATGACAAGAAAATGTGCGAGAAAATAGTTTCTCCCTGGTTGTTGTTCTAGTAGGATTAAGCCATGTAAAGTGTATAATGTCCAGCGACGCGGCCGTAACGCATTGCTTTAATGAGAATTGAGAATATTTCATGTCAAACCTCCACTGAGGCAAAGGGCATGGGAATTTTGTCTTCATGACAATCACATATTCGGGTATAAGGATTGCTAATGTGTTGTCATCATGACGTATTCCCAGTGGTGAACGCAAAGCATTTTGGGAATCCGCGGCACAAACATACATAAGGCGCCAGACTTCTGCATGGAGGGAAGAACGCAGTGTTCAAGATGCCGTCTTCCTGCTGTGTTATACAATAACTTCAAGTCGCTGCAGCAGGCCCAGGTCTTTTTTTACAGATGGATGGGTGCTGGATATTGGGCAACAGTTTGACATCCCTTGACAGTCGCTCTGCTCTTAAGGATCCAGTCCTTTGATTCCCTTTATTTTCTCGTCATATCTCGTCTTTGCATTAAGATTTAGTTTTAGGCGGTATGGTCCGACAATGTTTTCTTTAGCCCGCTGCATTTTGTAGGATTATATTCTGTTTTTCACGCTAATTTTTAATTATTTTCATGCCAGAACACTAGCCTGCTATGCCAGCCCATGTAAACTGTTGTGTTAGGATGGCTATTTTATCGTTATTGTGTGCTGAAGTAAGCCAGGTCAAAACCGACGTGATGTGATACCTTTTTATTCTCCTCCCCCACTCATCCACTAGGGGCGATATTCAACCATATCATTACATCCCCCTTTCTGAGATTTGTGCTTTACATCACATCAGACATATATGAGAATGTAAATATAGAATCCTTTTACAATTTACTACAATCACAAAATCTGTTATCTCTATAACCATTATTTATAACAATTTAACAAATTCTCTCTTTCCTGTTCCCCCCACAATTCCATACATAACAAATTGCAGAAATAGAACACAATTACTTTTTTTTTTTTTTTTTTTTTTTTTTTTTACCCTAAGAAGGGTGGGGTAGACTGCCCACACCTTCTACTGAGTGTGGGGGTTTATTCTGCCCCATAGCAAATCACTCAGTTCTCCAATAGTACCTGCTAACTATGCACAAATCCTCCAGGTACTTTGGAGGTCTCCTGTCTCTGGAAGGATATCTTTTCTCAGGAGTGCTGAGAAGCACTGGAGCATTTGCTGAATCCACAGTGTCTGGCACAACACTAGAATATTTGTTTACCAGTACAGGTGTTCTATTAGGACTCAATGTTTCTACTGGCAGTGCTACTGGGGTTGACACTAGGTGACTTCGATTCCGACGAAGAATACCTTTAGGTGAATCCACCAGGTAGGATCTTGGAGTCTCCGCTTTCATAATCACAGTCCCTTTATCTTTAGTGTCACTAATCCACACTGGCTCACCTGGATGTAACTGTGGTAAGTCATGTGCTCTGTGTCTATTATTAAGCTGTTTAACTTTTTCTTTCTCTTTACATTTTCCTCTGCTTTCAGACGATCCAAGTCAATCCAGCCAGGATTCAACATTGATGGAACACACTGGTATTGTCGTGCGAAGATTTC
>JAOTNS010002749.1:0-11491 GCA_028476615.1 Culter alburnus
TGCCTTATTGACTCATAATTTGCGTAATGAAAGCGCTGGCTCCGTGGGCGTGGACGCATTAGCGGGATAATGAGCTGAATCCGGACTTCTGAACATGGCTCTCTTTTCATACAGATTACATAAACACATATTTTTTGTTTTCGATTGACTACATGATTTAAAACCTGGACATTTCAACGTTTCTTTAGCCACAAGTCTAATTTTTTTTGTGAGTAAGTATCACTAAGTTACAGTTCATTTTCTGAGAACTGTCAGATTGGACTCAGAGGGAGACGAGAAGATCACAGATCATGTTAGGGTTTTCTTTATTTTACAAAAAAGCACACAACATTTGTTTTCACCTGCTGTACACAATGAAAGAAGGATATTCAACAGATTAAAATGGTGTATAGCTCTTAATTGTATGTGCAAACATTGGACGGAGTATTATGTAGGGCTGGGCGATAAAACGATAAGATATGTAATCGCGATAGACACGATCCGATATCAATAAAAAAATGGTGTTTGCTTTAAAACGTTCAATATTTTTTATTCTTCGTCGGAAGAAAACAGAGGTGCGAAGCAAGGTTGGTTGCATTAATAAAGGGCACTCGTTCTCTGGTAACCTAGCAAAGTAGGGAGACAGAGGCTAACAGCCAATAAATTGGTAACGGTATCAATTTTGGTTGCGCCATATCGTCTCGTGCTGGATTCCTCTTCAGTAACCGGCGACTGATAGCAGAAAATGAGTGCCGCAGCGAGAAAGGAAATTGTAAATAAAAGAGGAAAAGTTGTTCATTGTGACTTTAGACTAGGGTGTACCACCTGGACTATTGATCTGTTGCAGGACAGTAGATGTGAGTTGCGGGACAATGCGGGACACGAGACAGATATATTACAAACTATTACTCTATGTAAATATTGATTTACATTTGTTGGCAAAAAATTGGCATATGCGCCGATGAATGTTTCTTGCCGGTGGGTGCCCACACTATAATGTTGCGTTATGGCAACATTAAATCCTGGCGGGGTAGAGAAACCAATTCTAGATTTCACGGCTCTGAACTGCAGAAGGACAAAAGTTTGAGCGCGCAGATGTGAATCTGAGCGAGAGCGCGCACGTCCATTTTGGGCAAGGGAATCCGCCTGTGAGTGGAGAGATTGCTCGCACATTTGATGCGCTCTCGACATTTTCAATAAATACGCCATAGAACCCGCATTAAATTGAATATTACCGTGAGAAGAAAGTCGTGTCTGAATTTCACAATTCTGTATTTGGTTTAAAACAAATTGAGAATAATCGTTTTTCTGTAGGTGCTCGACCCATTTCCGTGGTGGTGGCGCTTGATCGCCGCCGTTCGTGGAAATATTTAACATCAGGATGGATGATTACATGCTTTAAATCATCGAATTGGGCGCTTTGAGCAGCTCTTGAGGTTGTATATCCAGGTATGGAGATGCAAATCCTTGCTGGTTGATCGTTGTGTGTTCGCTACTGACTTGATGAGGCCTGCTCTTTGCCTGGTCCACTCAGTTGTCATCAGCGGAAAACCTCTCTCTATGATTGCGCTGGTTGGTTATTTTCACAGCTAGAATATGAGGCGGCACAAATAGATTTTCAATGCTCACGTTTTTATTTTATCTTTCTTACTGTGGTTGTAATTTCAACGATGAAAAAAAAAGAATACAGACATAAAATGAACCAATGCGGGACACTACTTAAGTCTTGCGAGACAAAGCTCCTAATTTCGGGACTGTCCCACAAATGCCGAGACGGGTGGTCACCCTACTTTAACTTATGTTTTACATTTTTAATTATTGAGTTTTCCATGTTGTTTGACATTTCTTCTACTAACTGAGGGGATTATGATCAAGAAGGATAAGTTTAAAAAAATGTTTAAAAAACACAACTTCATTGCTTTATAAATCTCTCCACAGTGGTGTAATGTTAGCTTTAGACATGGAGCACCATCAAACTCATTCAGAATCAAATGTAAACATCCAAATAAATACGATACTTACATGATCCGATAGGCTGCATGACGACCACTTTGTAAAAGACTCCATTTGAGGTTTTATTAGCTGTGTGTGACTTTGTTTATGCACTGTATTATAGTCGAGAGCTCGGGGCCGGGACCGCGAGCATTTAAAGGGGCCGTGCGCTGAAAACGGCGCATATTTATTATGCCCCACAATAGGCAGATAAAAAAATGAATAAAAAAATCTATGGGTATTTTTTAACCCTTGGTGCATTCAAAAAAAAAAGTCACAAGGTGCAAATGGACAAAAATGCCCATAGGCCACTTTCACTGACTGTTTTTATCAGCATCTCTTTATTCATAATTACCAACATTCATTTCATTTTCAGAATTTTAAACGCTTTACAAATCCGGTTTCTTACATCCTCTTCTTCTAATGCACCTGTGTGCTCACTGTCAGTGGGCAACAACACTAGCTTCAGAGCTTCCTCTGCTGAGTAACGTCTCTTTATCTTGCAAACAATGAAATGAAAACTCCTCAAGCACCACATTTTATAGGTTGGCTGTGAGGACACCTTGTGTGAACTCAAACTTTGGTATAAAATCCACCAGACTAACAGCATTTTTTCTTGTGGGGTGAAAACTAAACATGTGTTGGGGCTTCTGAACTTCTACTTCAATTCAAGCACACCTTTTATCTCCGTACAAAATCAATAACAAGTGAAAAAAAAGTGCAATCAAGGGTTAAGGTGCATGTTGGGTGAAAAAGAAAAACCTCAAACAGCCTTTCTTGACCTTTTTCATAGTTTCACATGGGCCTATGACCCCTGCCAAAGGGTGTGACTCAACACTGAGTGGGGGAGAAATTTTGATTGCCAGTAACAATATAATTCTTTCAAACTATTCACTCATTTATTTCAGTTAACACATGCAACGACACTCTGACATCCTTACCAACATACCACACAATTATAGCCGCATTATTTTTCCAATTGAATCTATAATAGACTAAATATGCATAAGCAGAAAAGGGGAAAACACAAATTAATATAAAGCGGGGAGTATTTCTTTTATATGCCAAATTTGAAAATATGGCACAATCTAGTAAAAAATGGGTTATGTTAAAATAAAAAATGTAAAATTGAAGCCTTGCCGATAGATGAATGCCTATTTGCAAATATTGTATCATTTTATAGTCAAAATGGCCCTGGATTAAAAAAAAATCAGTTTTAATGGGTTTCCCATGTGGACATTTTTGTCCTTAAGGTACTGAGTGTGGGAGTATTTTTTACGAAGTAAAATGATTTTTTTTTTAAGGGAAAATGAGGGGTTAAAATATTAAAATTCCAATAAAAAAAACACCTGAGCCAAAATTCCATGTAGTGGCATTAACAAAGGCACACTTATAACAAAAACATAAAAATGAAATGGACAAAAATGCTCCATAAGGTTGCACAAGGGTTAAGCTGAAACTTCAGACACATTCAGGGGACACCTTAGACTTATATTACATCTTGTGAAAGTGTTCTAGGGCACCTTTAAAGTCCAATAAACAAGCTGATATTAAGAGACAAAAGTTTAGCCACAATACGTCTGTTTTTGCTCGATTTCATGAAAATAGTTTTCAAACAAAGCCACACCAGAGCTGTTGCACATCTTCAGCAGCAGTGATTTCGAATGAATCTGCGTTTTGAACGACTGAATGAATGACTCGCACATTAAGATTTCACCGCCACCTACTGGCTGTTTTATTTCATATTTATACTTTATATAAGTTTTTACTGTTTTACTTAAAATATCAAACTTTGGAATGAGATTAACCAAAAATATTTAGCAAAAATATCTCAGTTTCACAGTATCACGGTATTGCTATTACAGCTCTAAATGTGCTATTTTAAAATGTCTTGTGGCGAGCGAAAGTTCCATGCCCATATCTGGTTAGGAAACAATTAGGTGTAAATTATAAAAGGAAAGTAAAACTTGGAGAGAGGAAGGTTGAACCCCATCTGGCGCCCGAATTTAATGTAATTTAGGTAACAGTTTGAAAGATTATTTTTTGTATGGGCCACCACCGTTAGAGTCTAGGTAAAAAAAAAAAAATTAAAAAAAATAATATACTTTTTTGAACAAAACATTGATTTATAAAAGTAGTAAACATGTATTTTAGGTTAAATAAATAAATAATTTTTAAATTCTTCTTAATTAAATTAAAATTATATAAATAAAATTCAGTCATTTAATGAGAATAAACCTGTAGTTCAACCATAATTGGAACAGAAATTGAATTATTTTCTGTAAATAAACGTTTGTCACTTAAAGGGATAGTTCACCCAAAATGAAAATTTGATGTTTATCGCTTACCCCCAGGGCTCCAAGATGTAGGTGACTTTTTCTTCAGCAGAACACAAATGATGATTTTTAACTCCAACCGTTGCCATCTGCAGCCGTTATCATGGGTGGTCAATGGTAACACAATTATAAGAGTCAAAAATCTGCACAGACAAATTCAATTAAACCTGTGGCTCGTGACGACCACATTCAATGTCCTAAGACCACAAAACGATGGTTTGTGCGAGAAACTGAACAGTATTTATATCATTTTTTTTACCTCTAAAACACCACCCTATGTCCAACGGCTTCAGCACTCGGTAGTGAGTCTGATCGCCTCTGACAATGAGGATGTCTCGGCTTATACTTCAATGAGTGCTAGACATCACTTCCGCTGTCAGAGTGCGATCCCTTACTAACCAAGTGCTGAACGCAGTTGGGACATAGAGGTGTGTTAGAGGTAAAAATATAAATACGTTCGTTTCTCGCACAAAATCGTTTCGTGTCTTAGGACATCAATGTGTTGTCACGAGCCGAGGGTCTAATTTGGATTGGTCTATGACATATTTTTGACTCTTATAAATTGTGTTACCATTCACTCGCATTATAACTGACAGACGGCAACGGTTGGAGTTAAAAATCATAATTTTTGTTCTACTGAAGAAACAAGTCACTACAGTGGGTACGGAAAGTATCAGACCCCTTAAATTTTTCACTCTTTGTTATATTGCAGCCATTTGCTAAAATCATTTAAGTTCATTTTTTTTCCTCATTAATGTACACACAGCACCCCATATTGACAGAAAAACACAGAATTGTTGACATTTTTGCAGATTTATTAAAAAGAAAAACTGAAATATCACATGGTCCTAAGTATTCAGACCCTTTGCTCAGTATTTAGTAGAAGCACCCTTTTGATCTAATACAGCCATGAGTCTTTTTGGGAAAGATGCAACAAGTTTTTCACACCTGGATTTGGGGATCCTCTGCCATTCCTCCTTGCAGATCCTCTCCAGTTCTG
Source organism: Culter alburnus (assembly GCA_028476615.1). Taxonomy (NCBI): domain Eukaryota; kingdom Metazoa; phylum Chordata; class Actinopteri; order Cypriniformes; family Xenocyprididae; genus Culter; species Culter alburnus. Next base: position 5,308 of record JAOTNS010002749.1, read on the forward strand.
TCAGGTTGGATGGTAAACGTTGGTGGACAGCCATTTTTAGGTCTCTCCAGATGCTCAATTGGGTTTAAGTCAGGGCTCTGGCTGGGCCATTCAAGAACAGTCACGGAGTTGTTGTGAAGCCACTCCTTCGTTATTTTAGCTGTGTGCTTAGGGTCATTGTCTTGTTGGAAGGTAAACCTTCGGCCCAGTCTGAGGTCCTGAGCACTCTGGAGAAGGTTTTCGTCCAGGATATCCCTGTACTTGGCCGCATTCATCTTTCCCTCGATTGCAACCAGTCGTCCTGTCCCTGCAGCTGAAAAACACCCCCACAGCATGATGCTGCCACCACCATGCTTCACTGTTGGGACTGTATTGGACAGGTGATGAGCAGTGCCTGGTTTTCTCCACACATACCGCTTAGAATTAAGGCCAAAAGTTCTATCTTGGTCTCATCAGACCAGAGAATCTTATTTCTCACCATCTTGGAGTCCTTCAGGCAAACTCCATGCGGCTTTCATGTGTCTTGCACTGAGGAGAGGCTTCCGTCGGGCCACTCTGCCATAAAGCCCCGACTGGAGGGCTGCAGTGATGGTTGACTTTCTACAACTTTCTCCCATCTCCCGACTGCATCTCTGGAGCTCAGCCACAGTGATCTTTGGGTTCTTCTTTACCTCTCTCACCAAGGCTCTTCTCCCCCGATAGCTCAGTTTGGCCGGACGGCCAGCTCTAGGAAGGGTTCTGGTCGTCCCAAACGTCTTCCATTTAAGGATTATGGAGGCCACTGTGCTCTTAGGAACCTTAAGTGCAGCAGAATTTTTTTTTGTAACCTTGGCCAGATCTGTGCCTTGCCACAATTCTGTCTCTGAGCTCTTCAGGCAGTTCCTTTGACCTCATGATTCTCATTTGCTCTGACATGCACTGTGAGCTGTAAGGTCTTATATAGACAGGTGTGTGGCTTTCCTAATCAAGTCCAATCAGTATAATCAAACACAGCTGGACTCAAATGAAGGTGTAGAACCATCTCAAGGATGATCAGAAGAAATGGACAGCACCTGAGTTAAATATATGAGTGTCACAGCAAAGGGTCTGAATACTTAGGACCATGTGATATTTCAGTTTTTCTTTTTAAATAAATCTGCAAAAATGTCAACAATTCTGTGTTTTTCTGTCAAATGGGGTGCTGTGTGTACATTAATGAGAAAAAATGAACTTAAATGATTTTAGCAAATGGCTGTAATATACAAAGATGAAACATTTAAGGGGGTCTGAATACTTTCCGTACCCCTGTACATCTTGGATGCCCTGGGGGTAAGCAGGTAAACATCAAATTTTCATTTTGGGTGAACTATCCTTTTAAGTGAGTTAAGCATGTGATCAGCTAAAGAAGATATTAATAGTTATAATAAAAATGAAAGTATTAAGAGTTATTATATGATATGATGATTTATTTTTAGATTACAGAACAACAGTAAGATTCCAATACTAATATTCATGATGTCTTTATTTCTTGATTTCAAACATTAAATCCTTGAGCTTTTATTTTGATGGAAAACCACAGGGAGTTCCAGGATGTTTTTCTTTAACAACAGATTATAAACTACACTCTCAGTTCATATTTGGAGCATGTTTCGTTCCTAAATTCAAATGATAAGCTCAAACTCAAACACACAGCACTTGCAGAGCAGCATTTCTGTGAATCGAAGCTGAAAGATGTTTTACTCTGTGGAGCGCGTCACACTATATATTTCTATAATTACATCACAACCGTTGCTATTTGATGATCGCACAAAAGACACATCACATTCTCACATCCATGCATTGTCAAAATTAATAAAATACTTAAAGGTGCCATCGAATTGAAAATTGAATTACTCGGCATAGTTAATAACAAGAGTTCAGTACATGGAAAATGACATAAAGTGAGTCTCAAACTCCATTGTTTCCTCCTCCTTGTATAAATCTCATTTGTTTAAAAGACCTCCGAAGAACAGGCAAATCTCAACATAACACCGACTGTTACGTAACAGTCGGGGTGTACTCCCCCAATATTTGCATATGCCAGCCCATGTTCCCAACATTATGAAAGGCATTACACAAGGGCAGGCAGTATTAACAACTGGATCTGTGCACAGCTGAATCATCTTTATGCAGGTAAGCAAGCAAGAACAATAGCGAAAAATGGCAGATGGAGCAATAATAACTGACATGATCCATGATAACATGATATTTTTAGTGATATTTGTAAATTGTCTTTCTAAATGTTTCGTTAGCATGTTGGTAATGTACTGTTAAATGTGGTTAAAGTTACCATCGTTTCTTACTGTATTCACTGAGACAAGAGCCATCGCTATTTTCATTTTAAACACTTGCAGTCTGTATAATTCATAAACACAACTTCATTCTTTATAAATCTCTCCAACAGTGTGCAATGTTAGCTTTAGCCATGGATCACAGCCTCAAATTCATTCAGAATCAAATGTAAACATCCAAATAAATACCATACTTACGCGATTAGACATGCTGCATGACGAACACTCTGTAAAGATCCATTTTGAGGGTTATATTAGCTGTGTGAACTTTGTTTATGCAATGATAGAGTCGAGAGCTCGGGAGGGGGCGGAGAGCATGAGCAATTAAAGGGCCAGCAACCTGAATCGGCGCATTTCTAATTATGCCCCAAATATACAGTTAAAAAAAATTATTAAAAAAAATCTATGGGGTATTTTGAGCTGAAACTTCACAGACACATTCAGGGGACACCTTAGACTTATTTTACATCTTGTAAAAAAAACGTTTGATGGCACCTTTAAGGAATGTACTTCTCTACAGTCTACCACTGGAGATTTTGCAAATGAAGCTAACAAAATTTGTCACATTATTAAAATTGACCTATGGAGGACTGTTCTTGTTGCCTAGCAACAGTGACAGCTGCCGTTGATGAGCAACAGTAATGTTTGTACTGGACTATTATATTCGACTGCCTAAAAACAAAACAGGTTTGAAAACCTGTCTAAATATGTTCACCATGTCCAATTCTGTACACAATAATGAATAATAGAATCAATGTTTGAACCGTATATACTGTATGTATTATATATTTCTTTCATATGTATCATTAAGTTAAAACTCAATACTTACATTTAAAATGTAATTCAGTAATTAAGGACACAGCTAAACGACTGACTTATACAAAAGAAGGAGATCATCTGAACCAACAGTATTGACTTAATTACAGTGTAAATATGTGTATGAATTATTTTTATTATATCTTTGTGTCACCAGCAGGGAGAGTCAGAGAGCAGCATCTCCTCAACCCAGTTGTGTGTCTATGAAGAGCAGTCGATCCATAGTTCATCCTGAATTCAGTGATGGACCAGTGACCTCTGACCCCAGGTGATTATCACCATTATTTAGTGAGTTTCCTGCTGTAGTGAAACTAGTTTTGAGACACTTATTTATAAGAAAATAAATGTACAATGTCAGTGTTACTTATATAGGACAGTAATCTAAGAGACCAAAACTTCTACATAAGAGTCCAAAACAGACCAATAAGATGCAGCACATTCAGATGATAGAAAATGTGACTTAAATTCCAGAAAATATGTTAAAGTTTAATGTAAATGTGGTTATATAACAGGAGTCTGTTAAACTGACACTTCTCTCTAGATGTGTTGCTGTTCCTTGCATGATTTATTGATGAAGATGTTTTTATGTTTGTATTTTGTTTCCCAATCAGATGATCAGACTGGAGACCGGATTCTCCTCAAGCAGTAGATGATGACCTCCAGAGAGTCAAGACCAGCTCAAAACCAGCATGAAGAACAATTATGAGAGATTATTTGAGGGACTGAACCTCCAGGAGAATGAAACCCTCCTGAACAGGATCTACACACAGGTCTATATCATAGAGGGAGAGAGTGAAGGAGTGAATGAACAACATGAGGTTTTCCAGATGGAGAAACAGCCAGAACACAACTCTCACAAAAACACTCCAATCTACTGCAATGACATCTTAAAGCCTCACCTGAACCAGGATGTGAGGACAAAGACCAAATCAAGACGTGTTCTTACTAAAGGCATCGCTGGAATCGGAAAAACCGTCTCTGTGCAGAAGTTCATTCTGGGACTGGGCCGAGGGAAAAGACAATCGGATGTAGATTTCATGTTGTGCTTCCATTTCGAGAGCTGAACTTGATCCGAGATCATCAGTACAGTCTTCACAGACTTCTGCGGACTTTCATCCGGAACTTCAAGATCTGGACTCAAAGATTTTATGAGAAGTGTAAGTTGTGTTCATCTTGATGGTCTGGATGAAAGCAGAATCACACTGATGTTTTCAGACACTCAAAAAGTTTCTGATGTGAACGAGACTTCATCGGTGGGTGTGTTGATGTCAAACATCATGGAAGGAAAGCTGCTTCCCTCTGCTCTCATCTGGATCACCTCCAGACCAGCAGCAGCCAATCAGATCCCCTCCAAATACATCAACCGTCTGACAGAGATTCAGGGATTCAATGAGCCTCAGAAGGAGGAATATTTCAGGAAGAGAATCAGTGACGAGCATCAAGCCAGCAGAGATCATCTCACACATCAGAAGAGCAAGAAGCCTCCACATCATGTGCCACATACCCGTCTTCTGCTGGATCTCATCCACTGTGCTTCAGAAGCTCCTAAAAGAAGATCTGAGTGCAGAAATCCCTCAAACTCTGACTGAAATGTACATCCACTTCCTGCTGATTCAGATCAACATGAGGAATCAGAAATATGAAGGGAGAAAACCAAAAAAAATCCTGAAGTCAAACAGAAAAGTGATTGTGAAACTTGCTGAAGTGGCTTTCAATCAGTGATGGAGGGCAATGTGATGTTCTATGAGGAGGACCTGAGAGAGAGCGGCATAGACGTCACTGACGCCTCAGTATATTCTGGATTTGCACTGAGATCTTTAAGGAGGAATCTGTGATTCATCAGAGGAAAGTCTACAGCTTCATTCATCTGAGCTTTCAGGAGTTTCTCGCTGCTTCTATCTGTTTATTCACATGTGATCAAGAACAAGACACTGGGTGAATTCAGATTTTACAGATCTGACGAGTCTCTGGATGATCTACTAACATCAGCAGTATATAAAGCCCTCATGAGAGAGAATGGACAGCTGGATCTGTTCCTGCGGTTCCTGCTGGGCGTCTCACTGGAGTCCAATCAGAGACTCTTACAGGATCTACTGACACACACAGAGAACAGCTCAGGGAGCATCAGGAGAACCCCACAGTACATTCAAACAGAAGATCAAAGATGAAAAATAATGATCTCTCCACTGAAAGATCCATCAATCTGTTCCTCTGTCTGCTGGAAGTCAAAGATCAGTCTCTGTCCAGAGAGATTCAGGAGTTTGTGAAATCAGACAAACACTCAGTGAAGAAACTCTCTCCGTCTCACTGCTCAATAATCTCCTACATGATTCAGATGTCAGAGGAGCCGCTGGATGAGCTGAACCTCATGAAATACAACACATCAGCTGAGGGGAGAAGAAGACTGATACCAGCTGTGATCAACTGCAGAAAAGCGCTGTGAGTGTTTAATCATTAACTAAGTATCATATTTAATATGAATCTGACACCTTAAAATAAATGTTCCTAAATACAGGATCTTAAAGGGTCACGACTCGCCTCTTTAATACAGTAGATAGTCACTAAAATGCCTGTTACCGCCGCGGGTAAACACAACCCAGTCACGTGTGAAACTCGTTGGTGAAATCACCACCAGGTGGCGCAAAGGGACGGTCGACACCATTGATCAGTAAAGCTGGAATTGAAAACATTTTCAATTGTGAATGAAGATAAATGACACAAATTACTGCTAAATTATAGCAATAAACTATATCATTATGACATTTAATTCAGTAATTATTCATCAAAATGCTAATGTTCCAGCTATTTGACGACTGTTACAGTGAACTATTACAGTGACAGCTGTGCTTGAAGTGTGCTACTTTTTACGTACAGCACTAGCCAGTGTTTTACATTATTATATATTTAACTCCCTCGGGTCGGCGGTCACGCCGGCGTGATCACCCTGTTTTTTTTCTAACCAGTGTGAAAGAGACTCAAAATACCTCTGTCAATGTTGCACATACAATTAAGAGTTATACACCATTTTAATCTGTGGAATATCTTCTTTATTTTGTGTACACTCAGAGTAACAACAAATG
>JAOTNS010002750.1:0-42840 GCA_028476615.1 Culter alburnus
TTACGCTGTGCTCTTTGGAACCATCAAGTTGAAGCTTTGTTCTTGTTAATTTAGCTACTGTATCAAATAAATACCTAGGGTTCTGATTATTTTCTTCTAAAAGTTTTGAAAAATATGCAGATCTAGCCGTTTTTAAGGCCTTTCTGTACTCAATCATTCTCTCTCTCCACGAAATGCGAAATACTTCTTTTTGTTTTCTTCCAGCTGCACTCCATTTTTCTGGCTGCTGTTTTTAGGGCCCGAGTGTGCATTGTACCATTGCATTGTATTAATTTCCTTAATCTTTTTAAACGCAAAGGAGCAACTGAATCTAATGTGCTGGAAAAGACAGAGGCAATACTTTCTGTTGCAACATTGAGGTCTTCTAAGCTATCTGGTATGCTAAGGCGATGAAACTGATCAAGAAGATTATTTATAAAGCGATCTTTAGTGGTAGAAGTGATGGTTCTACCATATTTATGGCAGAGAGGCAGTTTAGCCTCTTTGACCAAATGTAGTATACACAAGACTAGATAATGATCTGAGATCACTTCGAAGGAATTATATTTGAAAGACTTCTGACAGATACTGTAAATATTACTATAAATTACAGCAACACCTCCCCCTTTGCCTTTCTGTCAAGGATTGTGTCGATAATCATAACCTTGAGGAGTAGACTCATTTAAAGTAATGTAATCGTCTGGTTTTAGCCAGGTTTCTGTCAAACATAGCACATCTAGATTATTGTCTGTGATAATATTGTTTACAATAAGTGCTTTTGAAGAAAGTGATCTAATATTTAACAACCCAAGCTTTATCGTTTGTTTATCATTATCTCTATTTTTTATTTGTTGAACATCAATTAAATTTTTACCATTAAATGGGTTTGGAAGTTTTTTGTTTTTACTAATTCAGGGTACAGACACAGTCTCTATGTGATAATATCTAGGTGTGAGAGTTTCTATGTGTTGGGAATTATCTGACTTCTGTAACGTGAGGCAGCTAGCAGATGGTCGGTTTAGCCAGTCTGTCTGCTGCTTTTTCCTGTCCTGGGCCCCAGTTTGTCATGTTTCAGCTCTAAGGCTCTGTGCCATATTACTAGAGAGAAGAGCAGCACCATCCCGGGACGGATGAATACCATCTCTTTTCAACAGGTCAGGTCTGCCCCAAAAACTTTTCCAATTGTCTATGAAACCTATATTATTCTGCGGACACCACTTAGACAGCCAGGCATTGAGTGATGATAATCTGCTAACTATCTCATCACTCCGAAGAACAGGAAGAGGGCCAGAGCAAATTACTTCTCCTGACATTGTACTTGTGAGTTCACACACCTCTTTAATGTTAATTTTAGTGATCTCCAACTGGCGAAGTCGAACATCATTTGTGCCGACGTGAATAATAATTTTAGAGTATTTACGATTAGCATTAGCCAGCACTTTTAAATTTGCTTTGATGTCAGGTGCTCTGGCTCCCGGCAAACATGTGACTATGGTGGCTGGTGTCTCTATTTTCACGTTCCGTGTAATAGAATCGCCAATAACTAGGGCACTTTCAACAGGATTCTCAGTGGGTGCGTCACTGAGTGGGGAGAACCTGTTTGATGTTCTTATTGGAACGGAAGAGTGGTGTTTTCCGCGGCTAGGCCGCCTCACCGTTACCCAAGTACAGCCGGAACCGAACAATGTACAGAGTTCACTAAGCTAGTCGCATCCAAAACAGTATCTGAAGCCCCTGCATTCTTACTATCCTCGATTAAAGTTTGGATGCGTGTCTCTAATTCTGAGATTCTCTCTGTCAGCCTGACTATTTCCCTACATTTATGACATGTAAATCCCTCGTCGCTGACAGAGAGAGCTATGCTGAACATGTGACAAATGGAACAGGAAACAATACTGGGAGAGGTGACATGACTCACCGTGTTTGTAGACTGATCCGAGTAACCACAGCTGTTTGATGAACGTGTTGAAAAAGGAGCGCAGAGAGCTGATGACAAGTTAACAAGCTAGCGAGATGCAAATGCGTTGTAACAGCGATTTAGATTACAAGCTAGCGACGTCAGATTAATGTGTTAGGCAATAGTATTGTTACAATGGAGACACCGGAGGCAGATGTAAAAGTAACAATAGTGGTTTTATTGATAACACAGCAGAGCAACAGGTAAGGGAGTGATGAGTAAGCAGTTCTTGAATGCAGATAAGAGGGTGATACTGTCCTTGTGTTGTGTTTCAGATGGAGATGGAAGCAGACGTTGGAGAATGATGGCGGAGACACTCACACACACAGGCAGGTAGGCACACGAGGAGAACAGGAGACGATGGAGATGACTGGAGCAGGTAAGTATAGCATTTGGAGTCCTTGAGGTAAGCATACATTTCATTGTAGTGCAAACGAGACCGGACAGTGAGTGTGTGTGAGTGTGGAGGTTTTATGCTGGTGCTGATGAGGTGCTGATGGGGTGCAGGTGGCGATGATTAGTATGCCGGTGATTGAGTGCGTGGGTAAGGGAGTGAGGTGGAACCTGACGTGTCTGTGACAGTACCCCCCCTCCCACGGCCCGCTCCTGAGGGCCGAGGACCCCGACGTCGTGGTGGTCGTCCTCTAGGGCGTGGGGCAGGTCTGTCCGGATGGTTGGTGTGGAAAGTCTGTAACAGATTAGGATCAAGGATATCATTCTTGGGGACCCATGAGCGTTCCTCGGGGCCAGTCAACCAGATATTCCAATTGACCACCACGGCGCCGGGAATCCAGAATCTCGCGAACCACGTAGGCAGTGCCGTCCTCCAGGATGAGTGGAAGGGGGGGCTCGACGGCTGCCACGTCAGGTTCTGTGGAGGGAAGAACAGAAGGGTGGTGAGGTTTTAGAAGTGAGACATGGAAAGTAGGATGAATTCTTTTGTACTGTGCAGGGAGTTGGAGACGGTAGGTGACGGGGTTGATCTGTCGGATGATGGTGAACGGGCCAATGAAGCGGGGACTCAGCTTCTTGCAGGGCAGACGCATCCTGATGTCCCTGGTGGACAGCCAGACCTTCTGCCCCGGGTGGTAGATAGGAGCGTCGGAGCGCCGAAGGTCGGCTGTCATCTTGCGTCTGCGCAGGGCTCTCTGCAGTTGGTGATGAGCCGAGTCCCAAACCCTCTCGCTCTCCCGGAACCAGTAGTCGACTGCCGGAACGTTGGAGGGTTCCCCGTCCCAGGGGAACAGCGGGGGTTGGTAACCGAGTACGCACTGAAACGGTGTTAGTCCTGTAGTGGCTTGTCGGAGGGAGTTTTGTGCGTACTCGGCCCAACCCAGGTACTGGTTCCAGGAGTTCTGGTGGCCGTGACAGAAGGTACGCAGGAAGCGGCCTATCTCCTGGATCTTCCTTTCCGTCTGCCCGTTCGACTGAGGATGGTATCCGGATGACAGGCTGACGGTCACACCCAGGAGGGAGAAGAACGCCTTCCAGACATGGGAGATAAACTGGGGCCCTCTGTCAGAAACAATGTCTTCGGGGATTCCATAATGACGAAAGACATGGTTAAACATCAGTTCAGCTGTGGTCATGGCGGTAGGTAGACCCTCCAGGGGGATCAGACGGCAGGATTTAGAGAAGCGATCTACAACTACCAGGATGCAGGTGTGACCATCAGACTCGGGGAGATCGGTGATGAAGTCCACTCCCAGGTGTGACCAGGGTCTCTCAGGAACGGGCAGAGGATTGAGCTTGTCGGTGGGAAGATGGCGTGGGCTCTTGGAAATGGCGCACTCCCTGCAGCCCTGCACGTACCTTCTGACGTCATTGGCCATGTTGGGCCACCAGAAGCGTTGTTTGAGCAACGAGAGGGTCTCGTGACCCCCGGGTGGCCAGTGCCAAGTGAAGAGTGCGCGTTGTGCAGAAGTGGAGTGTGACGTGCCCGTGTGACGTATTGCAAGCCTTGGGGGCAACCCGGCGGAGTGCGTGAGGAGGCATTGGAGGAGGGCAAGGTCTCTTCTGACCACTGGATGGGGGGCTAACGAAGATCGATTCAGGTAGGATGGTTTCTGGAGTTTCAGCTTTCTCTTCTGGAGCATGGAGACGGGACAGAGCATCTGCTTTCGTGTTTTTGGAACCTGGACGGTAGGAGATGGAGAAATTGAATCTGGAAAAGAACATGGCCCAGCGAGCTTGGCGAGGGTTGAGTCTTTTAGCAGCTTTAAGATATTCGAGGTTCTTGTGATCTGTAAGGACTTGAAATGGATGGTTAGCCCCCTCCAACCAATGCCTCCACTCTTCCAGGGCAAGCTTGACGGCCAGGAGTTCGCGGTCACTAATGTCGTAATTGACCTCCGCCGGGTTGAGCTTGCGGGAGAAGAAGGCACATGGATGGAGTCTACTTGGCGTCCCCTGCTGCTGCGAAAGGACCGCTCCCACTCTGGTGGTGGAGGCGTCCACCTCCAAGATGAAAGGTAAGTCCGGGTTAGGGTGGACGAGGAGGGGAGCGGTGGTGAAGGCTCTCTTGAGGGTCTCAAAGGCGTTGGTGGCTTGTTGGGACCAGGACAGAGACTTGGGCTGGTGACGTAGTAGATTGGTGAGAGGGCTGACTATGGTACTGTAATTCTTGATGAAGCAACGGTAGAAATTGGAAAATCCGAGGAAGCGTTGGAGTTCTTTAATGGTTGTAGGAGTGGGGGCCAGGTCTGGATTGCAGAAACCTTCCCCTCGTCCATCCGGATGCCACTGTGGTCGATCACGTATCCCAGGAACTGGACAGAGGACTGGTGAAAGGAGCACTTTTCAGCTTTGAGAAACAGGTGGTATTGCCGTAAGCGTTGGAGGACCTCCGCAACGTGGTGGCGATGTTCGGCCAAGCTCCGGGAGTAAATGAGGATGTCATCTATATATACCAGCACGAACTTGTGGAGGAACTCCCGGAGCACCTTGTGTATGAAATCCTGGAATACGGAGGGGGCGTTGACCAGGCCATACGGCATGACGAGGTATTCGTAGTGGCCGGTGGGCGTGACGAAGGCGGTCTTCCACTCGTCCCCCTCACGTATCCGGATGAGGTTATACGCGCTGCGGAGGTCCAACTTAGTGAACACAGTGGCACCACGGAGATGTTCCAGGGCCGCTGGGACGAGGGGAAGTGGGTAGCGGAACATGATGGTGATCTTGTTCAGGGCACGGTAATCGATGCAGGGCCGCAAGCCTCCGTCCTTCTTAGCCACAAAGAAGAAGCTTGAAGCAGCAGGGGAGAAGTAGACGGGCGGATGTAACCTTGGTTAAGGGCCTCTTCGATATATTCCTCCATGGCCTTCTCCTCCAGTAATGACAGGGGGTAAATGCGTCCCCTGGGCACTGGCTCACCCGGTAACAGATGGAGACGATGGAGATGACTGGAGCAGGTAAGTATAGCGTTTGGAGTCCTTGAGGTAAGCATACGTTTCATTGTAGTGCAAACGAGACCGGACAGTGAGTGTGTGTGAGTGTGGGGGTTTTATGCTGGTGCTGATGAGGTGCTGATGGGGTGCAGGTGGCGATGATTAGTATGCCGGTGATTGAGTGCGTGGGTAAGGGAGTGAGGTGGAACCTGACGTGTCTGTGACAAGTATATATAAAGTAATAATAATATGAGCAACAATGAATAAAAGTACAAGATTCAATAAAAGTAAGAGAAAACAAAGCTATACGGTGACGCAAACCACTCTGAGCAGCGAGGCAGACAGGAGCAATCGAGCAATCGATTGAAGAGAACATTCTCGTTTTTTTGTTGGTAAGAGAAGACCTTAGTTTAGCCAATGATTTCTGACGATTTCTGACAGACTGCCGTCTCTTGTCAGTAGTTGCTGAAAGCAAACTAAAATGTCAGTAACAAACAAGGACCCACCCATGTCACATTCACAAAAAAATTGTTAACATCATCTCAGGTAAGTTATGATGACATATTCACCACTCAAAAAAGTTTTTATGAAATTAGTTTTTGGTAAATCGATAAAATGTCTGTGTTGCCATATGGTAACACTGTGCAATAATGGAATGACGTTATTATAATAGGTTAGCTAGCTAGCAAAGGCCAGCTGCAGTCTGTTAAGCTGTAACAATAAAAACATTAATGCTAGTGATATAATGTTGATTAGTCATATGTTAAGGACTGCCATGGCATTTGTATTATGGATTAAATCAACATCAGAGACCTGCCACCACAGCCAGTACTACTGGCCCAGACCTACCACTGGCCTACCATGGTGTCTCAAAAAGGCAGGTGCAAGTGGATGTAAGTGTATTGTTAGGGTGAAGTGCACCAAATGTGATGTGTACATGTGCCTCACTTCTGAAAAAAAATGCTTTTTGAAGTTCTGTACAGAAAAAAGGTGAAGTTTCAAGGATTTAGTGGGGGGTTCATGTTCATAACCTTCCTCTCATAAGATTGCGTAATGTTGAATTTTCATGAACTGCAATGTTTTTGGTTTTATGTCAATGTTTTATGATACATGATGAACAGTATTATATTTGTTTTTAACCGTCTACATTTACAATTTAAATAATATTCATGAAAAACATAATGAAATTCAAAGAAAGAGAATGGAATAATTAAAAGCACAAGATGTTGGAAAATATGTATAAGGTGTTGTTTATAATTACTGCTAAAGCTTATAATAGCACCAATTGATTCAATACAAACAACATTTCTGAGGAAAAATATTAACTATATACACTTACACTTATTCTAAGTTATTTCCACTATTGTATGTTGTTGCCATATGGCAACATATCATAAAGTACCTTAAAATAATTTTTTTTCCCAATTTTTTTTTTTTTTTTTTTTTCCCAATTTTTTTTTTTTTTTTTTTTTCCTTTTTTTTTTTACAGCACTTCAAGTTAAGCAATTCTAAGAAAAGAAAAAGAGTCAAATCTTTTTTTCTATAGATTTATCATAATGCGTGCAGTAGAGGGTTAAACCCTGTCCGGGAAACCGCCCCAATGTGTTATGTGATGCTTGTTAAAAGAGATGCGTTTTTAGTCTAGATTTAAACTGACAGAGTGTGTCTGCTTCCCGAACAATGCTAGGAAGATTGTTCCAGAGTTTAGGTGCCAAATAGGAGAAGGATCTACCGCCTGTATTTATGTCTAAAACCACTAGAGAATTTATAAGCCACTTTATATAGAACTATATGGGAATCTTCTGGTTACAAAATTGCATTACAAAAGTTGTTCTTTTTTTACTCCCACCAGATGGCACTAATCTACCTTCAAATTTTAAATGCCTTGTCTCTATAGACCCATTATGTGTTTGCAAACAGCGATGACGTTTTTGTGGGCAGAGCCTACCTGGTTGGAGAAAATGACAGTTCTGCACTAGCAGTCTATGGAAGTCATGGAATAAAAGAATGATAAAGTTAATTTTGAGTTTATATCTCACAATTCTGACTTATTTTCTCGCAAATCCGAGTTTATATCTCACATTTCTTAGAAGAAAAAACAGAATTGTGAGTTCTGTCATGACAGCTCTCGGAGTGTTTGGTATGGTAATGGATATGACAATGTAGATAAATTTGGTCTTGGCGGAATAGATCTGCTACGCTGCTGCTGTTGATTATTACTGCTGCAGAGCAAGTACGGGAGCCAATACATACACGACCCGCTGCTGTGAGCAAGTAAGACATGCTGCTGCTGTACAATATAGCGTACATGAATAACCGTAGCAGATCTATACAGGTGGAGCTGGGGAAGGTGGAGGGTTTCTGAAGCACGCTGCGCTACTAAGCAATGCTAACTCATGTATTTAAAGATTAAGCACGCAAGCTCATTGGCTACTAATACAGCAGGAACCAATCATCTGTGACCTATAGATAATGATGTGATAATTAGCAGGTTGTGTTAAAGGACCTATTAGTCTGCGCCATCTGGAGTTTCATGCCAGAACTTTGTATATATACTCATTATTCTGTCTGTTTTCCTCAGAATTGCAAGTTTATCCCACAATTCTGACTTTTTCCCCTCAGAATTGTGAAATAAACTCACGATTGTGAGTTATAGAGTCAGAACTGGGAGAAATAAACCAATCTTTGTGGCCAATCTTGGACCTGTGAGTGTTGAATCAGGCCTTTCACAAGCTCCTATTTAAAAGGCTAACACAGAAATGCATCTTTGGGTGCATCCGTCCCGAGATTGGTTTGCAGCGATCAACTTGACACATACTTTCATGTCTCGATTCTTCCTTACAGATCGTTCCTCGCTTCGTATTCGAGGGGTGGGCATTTCAGTACAAAGTCCTCCCCTTCGGGCTGTCCCTGTCACCTCGCATCTTTACAAAGGTCACAGAGGTGGCCCTTGTTCCCTGAGAGAACACAGCATTTGCGTCTTGACTACTGGCTTATACTGGCTCAGTCACAAGAGCAGTTGTGCGAGCACAGGGACATGGTTCTCAGACACATCAGCTAGTTGGGGCTTCGGGTCAACTGGGAAAAGTGCAAACTATCCCCTGTGCAAAGGATCTCTTTTCTTGGTATGAAGCTTGACTCAGTCAACCAGACTGCTTGCCTTCACAGAGGAACGTGTTCACTCAGTGTTGAACTGCTTGAATTCACTCAAAAGTAGGACAGCGGCCCCACTGAAATTATTTCAGAGGCTCCTGGGGCATATGGCAGCCGCAGTAACGCTACTTGTATTGATTCATATGAGGCTGCTTCAGCACTGGCTTCACGGCCTAATCCTGAGATGGGCGTGGCAACACAGCACTCACCAGGTGACAATCACCCCGGGCTGTCACCAAACCGTGGTCAGACCTACTGTTTCTACGGGCAGGAGTTCCCCTAGAACAAGTGTCCAGGTATGCTGTTGTCTCCACGGATGCCTCCACCACCAGCTGGGGTGCCACATATAATGGGCATGAAGTTTTGGGTATTTGGACGGGTCCCCAACTGCATTGGCACATCAACTGCCTTGAGTTGCTAGCAGTACATCTTGTGCTGGGCCACTTCAAAATGCCACTACGAGGCAAGCACGGTCTGGTCCGTACAGACAACACTGCGACTGTTGCGTACATCAACCATCAAGGTGGCCTACACTTCTGTTGCTTGGTGCAACTCACATGCCATCTCCTCCTCTGGAGTAAGAAGTATCTGAGGTCGCTTCATGCCGTTTACATGCCAGGCGTGTTCAGTCATGCAGCCGACGAGCTCTCACGGCAGCCTGCGCTTCCGGAAAATAGGAGACTCCATCTCCAGGTGGTCCAGTTGATCTGGAGACACTTCAGAGCTGAAAATAGACCTAGTAGACCTGTTTGCCTCTCCGTACTTGTCCCATTACCAGTTGTTTTACTCCCTGACTGAGAGGACCCTCAGGATGGACACACTGGCACACAGCTGGTCCTAGGGCCTACACAACAATGCGTTTCCCCCAGTGAGCCTACTTGCACAGTAGGGCAGCACAATTAATTGTAATTTAATTACAATTAAACCGCACGCGATTTGGCAAAGGCTGCGGTTATTTTAATGCGCAGCTTGTCAAAGCTGTACAGCTCTGTGATCAGTAGTAAATGCTGCTCCACCTAAAAGCCAGAGGGCTCTCTCACGCAGAAACTGCAAATATGCCCTGCCACGGAAGTAGATAGCACGCATCATTCCAGGAAATCCCATACTATCTGTCACAGTGACGAACTCCGTGATTCCCTCCTCTGGCCAGGCTAATCACATAGCCCAAATTCAGTGTTCATCTTCCCTAACAGTGGAGGCGATAGATGGAAGACCACTGTGGTCTGGACATATATCTTCCATAACACAGGAACTACTGATGCAGACTGGTCTCTTTCACACTGAGAGGATTCAATTCTACATTCTCCCCACATCCAACACTCCGGTCATTCTCGGGCTACCCCTGGCTTCGGAGACACGACCCCCATGTCTCATGGAAGGAGGGACAAATCACACAGTGGAACAAATCATGCTACCCAGAATGCATCTCACTCATGTCTTCTCTGCCTGTTCAATCTGTCAATGTCACCAGAAGAAAAATCTACTGATTTTAACCTTCCTGAGGAATATAGAGACTTATCAGTGGCCTTTAGTAAAGTTAAAGCCTCAAAGCTGCCGCCACACCGTGACTACGACTGTGCCATTGATCTCATACCTGGCGCAACGCCTCCCAGGGGACACATATTTCCCCTCTCACAGCCTGAATCCGAAGCCATGACTAAATACATCGAAGAGGAACTAGCTAAAGGCTTTATACAACCTTCTACATCTCCTGCTTCTGCAGGATTCTTCTTCGTTCACAAGAAGGATGGGGGATTTTGACCATGCATTGACTATCGTGGACTTAACGAAGTGACAGTCAAATTTCGCTACCCATTACCTCTGGTCCCTACACCACTGGAACAGCTTCGTTCGGCTAGATACTACACCAAGTTGGATCTACGCAGTGCATACAACTTAATTCGGATTCGAGAGGGGGGATGAATGGAAGACAGCTTTTTCTACAACTACTGGTCACTATGAGTACTGAGTATGAGTACCTGGTCAACAGTCCATCAGTGTTTCAGTCATTTATCAACAATGTATTCAGAGACATGCTTAACAAGATGGTCATAGTTTACATCAATGACATCTTAATCTATTTTGACACCCTTAGCGAACATATTCGTCATGTCAGAGCAGTACTCAAGAGACTAATTCAACACCAACTGTACGCCAAGGCGGAGAAATGCGAGTTCCACAGAACCTCCACTGCATTCTTGGAGTACGTTATCAGTCCAGAAGGAATCGCGATGGATGAGCACAAGGTCAGTGCCATACTCAATTGGCCGCAACCCACCACGCTAAAGGAGCTGCAGCGTTTCCTGGGGTTCGCCAATTTTTATAGACGTTTCATTAGAAATTTCAGCTCTGTAGCCAGCCCACTCACATCAATGGTCAAGAGGGGAATCAAGCATCTTGTATGGTCTGGTCCCGCCATGCAGTCATTCAAGGACCTCAAGCAACGCTTTGTCTGCACCACCCCAATCCTAATCTCCCTTTCGTGGTAGAGGTGGATGCCTCCAGTTCTGGCCTGGGTGCCATTCTGTCACAGAGACAGGGTACTCCACCTAAACTCTCTATCCCTGTGCCTCTTCAGAAGCGGTTATTGGATCAGGTTCATTGTCTGCCTCCATTTCAAATAGTCCGTCAAATTACACCTGTTTCTTTCCGCCTTGCTCTGCTTAACCATTATCGCATTTCTCCCACATTCCATGTGTCTCTGCTCAAGCCCGCTGCTGGTCCCGGCGAGGAGGGGGAGGGAGGAGGTGTCTGGTGATCAGGGTCCCCTACCCATCGTGATCTGTCACAGTGACGAACTCTGTGATTCCCTCTTCTGGCCAGCAGAGGGCGCCCTCACCTGAATACTGACACTCGCACATACACTACATTTCAGCTCCAGCTGCAGCTCATTGGTTAGGTCTATATAAACTGTTCCTGCACTAGTCCTCGTTGCGAGGTCTTGTTTACTATGGTGCAATTCTGAGCGTTATTTCCTGTTTTGCCTATCTGTTGTGACCCAGTTTGATTACCCGTTTATGATTCTCTGCTGCCTGCCTTCTGGACTATTTGCTTTGGTTTTGACCTGTGATTGCTCTCCGCCTGTCCTGATCTCCTGCTTGTTTTACGACCACAACTTTGTCTGCCCTCTGTCACTGTATCTGCCCACTGCCTGTTTGATTACGTTTTATAATAAAGCCTGCAAATGGATCCTACTGTGAGTAACGAGTCATCACACTATCGCTGTAGCTGAATAAACAGAAGATTGAAACGCTTTGATTGATTAAACATGAGGGTTAGGGTTAGCTAACGGGGTGGGTTAACAAGGGTTAGGCACAGCTCCCTTATTCTGTTTAAGAAGCCACATCATCTCACAGAAGAATGCCGCTTATAAAAAATTAATCGCAGCCTTTGCGATTTCATAATCGCACTAAGCCAAATCGCTTAAGCGCGCTTTCAATGTTATTTTTCAAATCATGCGATTAATTGTGCAGCCCTATTGCACAGACACTATGCAAAGTCAGGGAGGATGAGCAGCAGGTCTTGCTAGTTGCCCCATGTTGGCCCAATCGGACCTGGTTCCCAGAACTGATGCTCCTCACCACAGCCCCTCCCTGGCGCATTCTTCTGAGGAAGGAACTGTTTTCTCAGAGACGGGCACCCTATGGCACCTGTGTCCAGACCTATGGCCATAGGGTCCAGAGACAGGCGTCTGGTCTCTGAACTGGATGCACAGGACTTAGGTGATCTACCCCAGATGGTGGTAGACACCATCACTTCGGCGAGAGTCCCCTCTATGAGGCCCCGATGAGGGAGTTAGGAGGCTTATGCAGGGCGCTGGAAGGGACAGCAACAGTGGCGCTTTGTTGGGGATCCCAATTCATCGGTATGTCGACGTTATGTCTAACATGACCAACTGAAAAGGAACGTCTCGGTTACATACAGTTGTGCTTTTGATCTTTTATTTTAAAAATCTACAAAAATCCAACCATTCATTGGAGAATAATAATTTTAAATGGGGGAAAATCTCATTATGAAATAAATGTGTTTCTCTAAGACACATTGCTCACAATTAATAATCATACCCTTTTATTCAATACTTTTTGCAACCTCCTTTTCCCAAGATAACAGCTCTGAGTCTTCACCTATAATGCCTGATGAGTTTGGAGAACACCTGACAAGAGATCAGAGACCATTCCTTCATGCAGAATCTCTCCAGATCCTTCAGATTCACAGCTCCATGTTGGTGCTTCTTCTCTTCAGTTCACTCCACTCATTTTCTTTAGGGTACAGGTCAGGGGACTGGGACGGCCATGGCAGAAGCTTGGTTTTGTGCTCAGTGACCCATTTTTGTGTTGATTTTGATGTTTGTTTTGGATCATTGTCCTGTTGGAAGATCCAACCAAACCCCATTATATGACTTCTAACATGGACAGTCAGGTTTTGATTTTTTATCTGTTGGTATTTGATAGAATCCATTATTCCATGTATCTGATCAAGATGTCCAGGACCTCCGGCAGAAAAATAGGCTCACAACATTAAAGATACAGCCGTATATTTCATTGTACACATGCTTTTTACCCCTGTGTGCACCAAACCCATCTAAGTGTTTGCTGCCAAAAAGCTCTTTTTTTGTTTCATCTGACCAAATTTATTTTCACAGCCTTCTTTGGTCATATTTACTAAGGGTATGAATAATTTTTAGCACAACTGTATGTAACCCTCATTCCCTGAAGGAGGGAACGGAGATATCCTGTTGCCACAGTTGCTGTAACACCGCTAAGCGCCCAGGTCACCGAATGTGCAATGCAAATCTTGCATGCCAATGTCCATTGGCTCATTTAGTTTACAGTCGAAGGTGATTGGGCTCTCAGGCGAGATCCCAATTCGTTGGTACATCGACGTGATGTCTCCGCTCCCTCCTTCAGGGAATGAGGGTTACATACGAGACGTTTTCTACAAAGCTGCTTTATAGCTGATTTGAACTCTTTTCATATTTGATGATCCGTTTACAGTTGCAAAGTACAACAGAACTGAATAAACACTGAATTAACTTTAGATGAACAATGACACTATTTACTTTTTAAAGAAATTGCAGAATTGTACTCTGCTTGCATCATTTAATCATTATTTTCCTGCTTATCCATGTAAAGTTGTTTTGAAACGATCTGTGTTGTAAACAATTATATTATATATATAATATATATATATATATATATATATATAAAAAAGGGTGAGGCAGATCTTCACCCTGGGGTCTGTGGACCTTGACTCTGGTCTGAGCTGGATTTGGCCGTCAAGTCATTTTTATTTATATAGCGCTTTTTATAATGCAGATTTTGTCAAAGCAACTTCACAGTGATAACTATGTTTGTTTCTCTGTTGTCCAATCAGCAGGACAGCCATGAACCATCCCATGGACTGTTCGATTCATAGATTAAAGAAGCCATTTCAAATCAATTGTTTATACAGACTTAAGTTTTTTGTCTTCTAGGGGTTTGTTTGACTAGTGGAAAATTTGTACAAAATGTTTTCTGTATATTTTGAGTGTTATACAGTAAAAACATTGAGAATAATGTGAATTTACTCCCTTGTGAGATTCATTCATGTGTGTTCTGTATGCCATGTGACTATTGTCTTCTGTAGAGCTACTTTTTTAGCTAAATTGAAGTTGTTTCATAATTAAACTTTAAATCGAGATAAACTTTGCAACATTGACACTGTGAAACTGCAATCTGTATTGTATAAAGATCTATATAAATATATGTGACTGTTCTAACAGCAAGCATGCAGTCACAAGATATATTTAAATCAGAGAAAGCCAATGGAGAAAACTCACCTGGATCTCACCTGTGTGTGACTCACCCCTTATTCCACTAACTCCAGTGAAATAAGTCTGAAAGGTTTTGTCCAGATACTGACAGCCAGAAATAAGAACCTGTAAAACAATATTTGAAAATGGGAATCCAGATGTTAAAGTATTTTATGTTATGTGCATCTAGATGAATGAGCTGGAGAGGGCAGTTTCGGCAGCACACACATATCTCCAGCGAAACCCTGGGGACCCTCTGCTATCTAGGAGTCTCAACTACTATAAAAGCCTGTTTGACATGGAGGAATACCTCATAGACCACGAGGAGCAGCCCTATGAGGTATTTATTCTCTACTGTTTTCCTTTTTAACCTTTTTAGAATCACTCTTCCAAAATAACTAAATATTGATTCAAATCCATTCTTCTCACCTCTCAGGCTTTATTCCTGAAGGCTGTAAAGCTGTATAATTCTGGGGATTTTAGCAGCAGTGCTCGAGACATGGAGCTGGCAGCTGCTGAGTATTTTAAAACATACAACATGTGTTTGCTGTCCTGTGAGGGGTCATACGATGTGCAGGAGTTTTAAAGACTTTTACCCTACCTTAGCCGGTCAGTGATGTCATGAGGCATTGTCAGATTTGGTTCAAATATCTGTGAATATAAAAACCTATCCTAACGAAAATAGGCTTGGTTCAAAAGTAACTGACTTTGGTTTACTTGAGAAGTACAGCAGTGATCTGACATAGGAAGTCTATATCATCACTGGTTGTTGAAGATTTTTTTTGGTGTTGTTGTTTTTTTTTCGTATCAGGATTAATGCAGTATTCTCACTCTTATTTTCTTTCCCCTAGATTTCTATTTTGAAGTAATGAAGTGTAAAGTAAAATGTGAGGAGAATTTGATACCAAATGTTGGTGGGTACTTTGTGGAGAAATTTGTTGCCACCATGTACCACTACATGCAGTTTGCTTATTACAAATGTAAGTAACATAAAAACACATACACAAGCACTCTTCATTGTCGTAATGCATCTGCCAGTAATAGACAAAATAAATATTACAATCTTCCCTTATTTCATATCAGTATGCAGATTTCAGAATTTTATTTGTAGGGGATCTCAGGATCTCACATAAACACTTTCCAAGACTTTGAAACATCTACAGGTATTGGCACGATACACTGTTGATCCAAAAATGTGGAATAACTAACTTGCCCAGAACGGTGCATCATTCAAAACTGGTAGGACATGATATAAGATAGGAGGTGATTTGAGAGCAATTATGCTGAAGTCCAACACTCATGTTCATTAAAAGTGGAGAGCACTATTTTCTCCCACCAGTGCTGACTCGGCTCCCTCTCCCATTTTGATGTTTGATTTTGAAAATGTAGCATATCTGTTGCTGATACTGTACATGAAGCTTTTTGAATTTGCATGTAGCATGGGAATTAAGAATTGGATTTCTATCCATTTTATTTTAAGACACATTTATGTGGCCAAGTGTAAATGAAATGTTCAAACCTGATCAGATAGCAGTCCAATCACTCCAAGATAGTAATCCAATCGCAAACCCCCATAGATTTTTTCATCTGTAAAAGGTTTTCATTAAAATGATCACTTTATAAATGTCTTTTGTTCTCCTTTTAGTAAATGATGTGCGTAATGCAGCTCTGTGTGCAGCGAGCTATATGCTGTTTGATGCAGATGATCAAGTAATGCAGCAGAACATCGCCTACTACAGATACTACAGACAACAGTGGGGACTGCATGACGAGCATTTCAAACCACGACCAGTAAGTACAGACACACAAGCATATTATGATCTTATCAATATTACAAATATGTAGTAAGGGTAATGCTTCTGATGCTCAACATTTTAATCAAATAAAATAAAAAAAGATTGAATTTCCCCATCACAGCACTGTAGTGGTAGATACATTTTGTTTGTTAAATTGGCTTCTTTTAACTCAAACCCAGGAAAAAATCCATAAACAACATAAACTATTTTTTGTTCTGGTTGTGTTTTAGTGCTACTGTTTTAACATTTTTATCTTTATGTCCATACAGGAAGCTCTTAGATATTACAATCTAACTACCAAACTGAGGGAACTGCTGGAGTTTGCACAGAATTATTTACAGACAGATGATGAGGTAAACCCCATTGTGTCATTTAATTGCACAGTATCTGAATCCAGTAATCTAAAAACAAGTCAACTATAGCTACATTCACACTGTCATTCCAAATCCGATTATTTGTGTATCCGATAGGAATCTGATATAAATGATTGACTGTCCACACTCACTGTGTATCACAACTGTTCAGATCCGATTTACATGTCCCGTGGCTTGCTTTTGTTTTTCAGAATATCTGCTTTGGTTTCTAAGGCATTAGGTGCTTTCACACCAGGTAGTTATAGGAACTTCCCCCGAGAACTGAGTTTCCCCTAGGGCCATTTTCCTGGTCGCATTCGCACCACCAGTTGGAACTCTGAAGTGACATAAGCTGTCACTTACGTCCTGTTGCACTGGTGCAGCAGACTTTTATTTTGGCACGTACTTCAGTATTATTTTTTCTATTTTTACACAAAATGAGGTGAGGTTAGCAACATGGAGCACTAAACACTCTCAAGTAATCTGTTTTATTCATACTGGAAGCCAGAGGGTGCCCTTGCGCAGAAAGTCCACAAGTGAGATTCATAGAAGTATTAAACTTCCAGGAAATCCCTTATATGGACATCAGATATTGCTACAGCTGAATAAACATGCAGATAGAGACGTTTTGATTGATGAAACATTTAGACAATAGACATAGTTGTGATGATATATCTGTGCTTATCTGTGTTCTTTAAGCCATCTCGGGTATTTTGTCATAAGAATAATGTATATCTATAATGCAATGCTAATTGACATAGCCTATATCATAGACTTTTATGACATAACAGGGTTTTTCCTGGCTCAAAACAAGGTAGAAGGTTTTTTTTATTATTTTGCCCACCTGACCCACGGATTATCCGCAGTATCCGCAGATATAACCACGATCTGTGCATCACTATTGAACAGTTTGAGAATGGACACGGGCCAGGAACCAGCAAAAGAACCGTGTCTGTGGAAAAGGGGTATCTGAGCAAGTGACTGCCTGAGTTTTGTCAACAGCCAGAGGCGGCATGAAATTTGACGGAGGCGGCCGCCTCATAATTCTCTATGCAAGAAAAACCCTGCATAATATATTTTCTGTCTCACTCTCTGTGTAGCAAGAAGCAACATGGACCACAGAAGTTATTTCAAACATGACTGACATGTGTATATATAGTGATTTTGGAGCAAAAAATATTAATCTCATAAATTGTCATGCAATGCTAAGCAAATGTAATAGCTATTCCTGTTGCCAAGAGTGACTGTTTTATTACTAATTTTGAAAAGTCCACGTCATTTGAATGTTTTTTAAGAATGGCAAATGCAAAGAAGGATGAGAGGTCCAATCAAAGAAATAAGGGATTAAAACAGTATGAAATAAAAAGTGCCAGTAAAAAATAAATAAATTAATTAATTAATAAAGTGGGGTATGGGTTAACATGTTAAATAAAATGCTCTTTTTTTCGTTCTAATGAAAATGTGCCGGGAGTCCACTGTTGCTATAGTAATGAACTATACTTGCATCTGATTGACAGGTAACCCATGGGTTCTTATTTCACTGTTGTTGCTAATGTTGAGGTTATTTCAGCTTCGTACAAAGTTTGCTTCGTATACATTTAGTTTAACTATTGTTAAAGCTTTACCATTAAATTGAACTGTGTGAATGCATTTAAGACACTTACGTTGTTCTTGCTCCATCCATGCAACTGCGTCCTTGTGTGAGCCGAGTTTTCTATTTACTTCAACTGCTCAGTGCTCTGGTAATATCAATGGTATTAGCCATTTCAGCAGGTACCAAAATTATAATTTTAACATCAGAATGCGAGCATAGCTCACTGACATTCACTAAAATATTGAAACGTTAGCAATACTGATTCAAAGCATGAGTGCCAGTGATTGAATGTCAAAAAGTGTTTTGAACGCCCTGCCCCCCTAGCTGAACTGGAAGTTTTGATTGGTTTTGCACCTGAGTCAGACCTGTCAGTTATTGCCTGAAGCTCAGGGCTTCACCGTAGTTTGAAAAGTGCCAGCTCGCCCTGTTGCTCCATCGGCACCTTTGTCAAAGTACTGAAGTAAGTCATAAATGCAGCGAAGTTGGATACTTTAGCTTTATTTTACTCAAGTAAAAGTACCACAATTTAATTACACTCAAGAAAGTAGAAAAAAATTAAAATTCTCCTCAAGTACTGTAACGAAAGTAATTCGTTATTAGTTACTTTCCACCTCTGTTTATAACGCACAATGAACATAATTTTATCCACATCTATATATATCTATATATATATATATATATATATATATATATATATATATATATATATATATAGGCTATAAGAAGACTGCCAAGAACCTGAAACTGAGCTGCAGCACGGTGGCCATGACCATACAGTGGTTTAACAGGTCAGGTTCCACTCAGAACAGGCCTCGACATGATCGACCAAAGAAGTTGAGTGCACGTGCTCAGCGTCATATCCAGAGGTTGTGTTTGGGAAATAGACATATGAGTGCTGCCAGCATTGCTACCGAGGTTGAAGGGGTGTGGGGTCAGCCTGTCAGTGCTCAGACCATACGCCGCACACTGCATCAAATTGGTCTGCATGGCTGTCGTCCCAGAAGGAAGCCTCTTCTAAAGATGATGCACAAGAAAGCCTGCAAACAGTTTGCTGAAGACAAGCAGACTAAGGACATGGATTACTGGAACCATGTCCTGTGGTCTGATGAGACCAAGATAAACTTATTTGGTTCAGATAGTGTCAAGCGTGTGTGGCGGCAACCAGGTGAGGAGTACAAAGACAAGTGTGTCTTGCCTACAATCAAGCATGGTGGTGGGAGTGTCATGGTCTGGGGCTGCATGAGTGCTGCCAGCACTGGGGAACTACAGTTCATTGAGGGAACCATGAATGAGCAAAGCGTGATCCCCTCCCTTCGGAGACTGGGCCACATGGCAGTATTCCAACATGATAACGACCCCAAACATACCTCCAAGACGACCACTGCCTTGCTAAAGATGCTGTGTGTGTGTATAGATGTGTGTGTGTATATATATATATATATATATGTATGTAATAACCAGTGTTAATTTATTTGACAAATAATTTTCAGCATAATTTTCGTCAACAACATTTTATCACGCTCTATAGGCTCGTGCAGCAGCACTTCAGACTACTTCACAATTAATGAATAGCGCACATTTATGCCAAGCGATTGCTTATAAGCTAATGTTGATGAATTATGACAATGTTTACTACACGATGTTTAAATTGTAGTATGTTTTAGATGGTTGTAAGAATGCATATTTATCACCCTCATGAGCAGCCTGCTACAGTGCAGACATTTCAGAATAAGAGTCACTGTGTATTTCGGGATGGTTTATTTTCTATTTAATTCATAGTAAACTACTGTATCTTGTCACAGGAAGGAAAGACTAAGAACATTATTTGACACATTATTCAATATATTTTACAAGTATAAGGGTTATTATAGTTAACAACCTAAAACCAAAGAAATATTCATTACTTGAAATAAACGTTAACTGAAATAAAAAATAAATATATATAAAAAGATGTAAACTTATTTTATATGGAATAAAATAAGTTTACATTTTTTATATATATATTTATTTTATATGCTAGTTTCTAAGCTTTAGCTTAACCTGCGGTATTAAAATAACAAACAGAAATAAAAACTTATAGACATTTAAAAGCAAAAACTAAAAGACATAAACACAAAAAAATACTAAAACTGTTTCACCTCTCGAGCACTGTAAATAAACATCACTTTACACTTTACATCTCTGCGAGTATTGCCATATTTTTTTTTTTTTTTTTGGGATTATTATTTTTTTGGGCAAACCCAGTTTCGCCTGACAGCAGGCCTGCAAAGACCCATTGTCCCACATATGGTGTCAGAAGTGGGATGGCTACTCGCAAAACTGTGGCGAGAGGCCCGAAGCCTAGGACGGGGCTTTGGTCCCAGATCCAAGCTATCGCTGAGTTGGATGTGGCCTGGGACACTGCTGAGTCAACAGAGGAGGAGAGAGAGGAGAATCCTCCACCAGTTCGACCTCAAGAGTCCATCTCTTCTGCTCCAACATCTAGTGGTGGGATGTTTGCAGTGATGCGCGACTTCCTGAGCGCACAGGAGCAGAGAGAGCAAAGATACGTAATGGAGCTACGGAGTCTGCGGGAGTCGATTATGCAAGCTGTCCGGCTAGCTGAGGTGTCGAGTGAGGCCGAAAGTCCACAGATGGAGCTTCCAACACCAGCTCAACGTAGAAGCACCGCTTGTCAAAGAGATCGAGACTCACCGACCGACATGGGGTACTACCGCCTGCCAGGTTGCCAGTCCTCCAGCAGGGGGAGGACATTGAGAACTTCTTGCGCCGTTTCGAGCATCTGGCCAGAACCTGGCCAGATGCTCACCGTGGCAGACTCTCACCGTGGCAGTCAGCACTCTCAACCAATGAAAGGTAACTTTAAAACCCCTCCCAGTAGTTCTGGGGAACCTAATACTGACTCTAATGTTACTCAGGCAAAGAAAGTGGCTCCTGAGAAAAAAACTTGTTTGCTTTTACTGGCAACAACTGGGTCAAAAAGCAACAGTATGTCCAGTGCGTAAAGCTAAACTGACTGGCTTTTGTTATGTCCCAAAAGAAGAGGACTGTGTGAACAATATGCACAAAACCCAGAATGTGCAAGTGATTGTAAATGGGCAATGTATGAATGCTTCGTTGGACACTGGAAGCTCCTTGTCACTGCTAAAAAAAGAGTCATATGTCACATGTTCCATTTGATAATTTGGTCAATGTACAATGTGTTCACAGGGATGTCAAGCAGTACCCCCAAACAGAAGTTAATGTATGTGTGCAAGACCAAACTTACCTGTTGAATGTAGCAATTGTAGATGACTTACCTGCTGATATGATTTTGGGAAGAGACTTACCAGTGCTCACTGAATTATTGCATTCTGTCGAAACTTGTGTGTCCACCTCTAATGCTGTCAGTGTTGCTTGTCCAGTAATGACATGAGCACAGGTTATGCAGGTCTACAGCCATTTCCAGACTTCATGACTGGCAGGTCCCAGAGAATATTGCAGAACTGCAAAAAGCTGATGAGTCTTTGAAACCTCTGTTTACTAAAGTGTTGGAGGGAAAACCAGCTGACTTGTGTGGGGAAAAATATGTTGTTGTCAATGAGATATTGTATATGCAAACACCTGATTCTACCCATTTGGTTGTCCCTACATGTTGTCGTCCCCTTGTGTTAAACCTAGCACACAGTGTTCCATGGGCCGGGCACATGGCACTCCAAAAGGACCTATGCACGCATTAGCTCATGATTTGTTTGGCTCTCCATGTACACTGATGTACAAACATACAGCACCACATGCCATACATGTCAAAAGACCAGTGCTGTGCGCCAACGAGATAGGGCACCGTTACATCCTCTGCCTGTGATATCTGTCCCCTTTCAGCGCATCGCCATGGACATTGTGGGGCCGCTGGAAAGAAGCAGTGCAGGGCACCAATATATCCTGGTCGTCAGTGACTACGCGACAAGGTATCCTGAGGCTTTCCCTCTTCATTCCATCATACTACACCAAAGGTCATCAATGCTCTCGTCCAGCTGTTTTCCGAGTGGGAATACCCGAGGAGGTCCTCACAGATCAAGGGACTAACTTTACATCACGGCTGATGAAGCATCGGCGGGCTTCTCTCCATTCGAGCTCTTGTATGGATGGTGGGTTCAAGGGCCGCTGGATCTCCTACGTAAAAGTTGGGAGACCGCTTCGTCTGGAGATGTGATGAAGTCTGAGAAGGGCATTGTCCAGTACGTCCTTGAGATGAGAGAACGCCTAGAGAGCTACAGGGAGAAAGCCCAAGAAAACCTCAGGCACAAAAGGCAGAGAAGACATGGTACGACCAACACGCCAGATCCCGAGAATTGCAGCCTGGACAAAAGGTTTTGTTACTGCTCCCGACATCGACGAACAAACTACTGATGAAATGGCAAGGCCCATACAGTGTAGTTCGTAAGATGGGACCAGTGACGTATGAAATCCATCACCCTGACAAGGGCAAGACTGTACAAACTTATCACATCAACCTCCTGAAGGAGTGGAAAGAACCACCCAGCAAGCCAGAAACATCGCTGCTGATTCGTGAGGTGGAGGATGATCAGGAAGATGAACAGCCAGAGCCGACGGTGAGAGAGCCAGCAGAGGTTGATCTCCATCATCTGGGAGAGGATAAACAGGCAGAGCTGCACCACCTTCTGAGTCGATACCTCGTTGCTCCGTCAGAGGCCTGAGTGGACCAAATTGGTACAACACTAGATCCACCTGCTTGATCACAACCCTTCACGACAGCGACCATATCGTGTTCCTGAGAGGCTGGTGGCACCTCTAAAAGCAGAGATTTGGACGATGCTGGAGTTGGGAGTTATTGAGCCCTCTAAGAGCGAGTGGAGCAGCCCAATAGTTATCATCCCGAAGAAGGATGATACATTACGTATCTGTATTGACTTTCGAAAGCTGAATGCTCAGTCAAGGTTTGATGCCTATCCAATGCCATGCATTGACGACCTGCTGGAGCATATCGGCCAAGCCAGGTACATTACAACATTGGACTTATGTAAAAGGATACTGGCAAGTCCCACTGGAGTAGGCGTCCAGATCCTACACGGCGTTTTGGACCCCACTGGGACTATACCAGTTCACCGTTCTACCATTCGGGCTGCATGGAGCACCCGCAGCGTTCCAGCGACTAATGGACCAAGTCCTCAGAGTCTTTGAAGAGTGGTCAGCTGCATATCTGGATGACGTCATATACAGTGCAACTTGGGAGGAGGCGGTACCTCTCCCTGCAACCCTACCAGTTTAAGGTGAGACATCGACCTGGACCCCAAAACAAAATTGCCGACTACCTGTCCCGAAATCCGGTCAGTTTGCGGCCTGGAAAGGGGGGAGGTGATGTGACAGAGTGACCTGTCCCTGTTGGTTAGCGCAGCACACACACACACACACACTCAGCCCAACTTACCTCATCCTCCGTTCCCTGCTGAGGCGTTGTGGGTGCACACGCACGCCATTAGCACGCTGGTCTTCTTCATACATGCAAACATATCCACTCCATTTTCATCCCCGTCAGAATCTACGCTGCGCATAAAAACATGCATACATACCTGAGTTGTCTTTCGTTTCTGTCTCTATGTTTCTGTTTTTTGTTATGATGTCGTTTTATTACAAACCTGTGTTCCGTGTTGGTCAGCATCTGTGTTGCCGGCTTCTTTTGCATTGCTTTTCCACCATCAGTCGGCCGAACTTGAGCGTCACTCAGTGGCCTGGATAAATAGTGCCGGAACCGCTGTGTGTGGAGCACCGTGAGCTATTTATTTGACATTGAGGTAGTTTGCATATATATATATATATATATATATATATATATATATATATATATAATAAAAAAAAAATTTCTTTGTTCTTTTGTACAGTTTTTGTTATTTGATTTTTGTTTGTTACTTTTGTATATAGCTTTGGCCGTTTGTCTACTGGGACTGTTTCACCTCTGGAGCACTGTAAATAAACATCACTTTACACTTTACATCTCTGCAAGTATTGCCATTTTTTTTGGGGGGGATTATTATTTTTTTGGGCAAACCCAGTTTTGCCTGACAGCGGGCCTGCGAAGACCCGTTGTCCCACACAAACTGACAATATGTTGTTTTCTTTATTTGTCATAATTACAAATATTTACTTTTGTAACTATGTATATCTGCTTTGCAACCATGCAAAATTGTGAAAAGTGCTATAGAAATAAATTTGAATTGACTTAAACAATAGTCTACCTGATATTCAAAGTGTGGGCAAAGTATTGAAAAGGTAAAGGTCATAATTATAAAAACTACTTTTATTTGCAAATTGCTCATTGTTACATTTGAGCTGTAGGCAGAAGTTGGGTTTGAAAATTGCCTTTACAGCACCTCGTAGAAGAAAGTCTCATCTAAAAAATTATATAGCATCATCTAAAAATAAGTTCATCCTTCTCAGATTTAAAATACATGGTGAAACTTGTGTCTTTAGCTACAATGAGTTTCTAGACTGTAAAAGTTTCCTTCTGACAAATGTGCCAAAATCTGCAACACAGATTCCCAATAGTGTCCACTCTAGCGAGTTCGGTTGTTTAGCAAAAGTACAGCAAAACCGATTATTGGTGAGTGTGATGGCATTGGCTTCATGGCGTGTTCAAAACATAGATCAATTGTGCTCTATATGTGTCAACTTCAGGTTCAATCAATGGTAGGACGCTGGGGCAGGCCAATGGGGGTCAAGGTTTAGCTTCAGCAGTGTTTAAGTCATGCCAAAAAGAATGTATTTATTAGTTTAAAATCACATGAACATCATCACAACTCATAATTATGAATTTGGGTAACTTTGAATTTCTGAACTTAAGAATTTCTGAGTTAGGTGCGTGATGGTGAGAAAACATGTAAGAGGCAATGGATGCAGAGTCTGCCCTAGTGAAAAAATGTATTTAAAATAAGCCTACATTCATTTCATACTACCTACCCATTATTATATTTACTGACATAAATATTCAAATTAAATTTTATTATGAATTCTTCTTTATTGCTCAATGCACAATGCATATTTATTAATATTAAGCCTAAAATGTGTTTAATACCACTATCAGTAAGGATAGTATGATCACTGTATAATTTGAATGCAAGATATTTAAAGTGTACCTAAAGTATACTTGCAATAGTTCCACTTTAGCACAATCAAATATACTTTAGTAAGTACTTAAGTATATCTTTAGTTGGACCTCAGTAATGATCTTCTATCATCTCTCAGAAACAGAACTTGTCACCATAGTTGGCTTCGGGAAATGCACCCCAGGACAGCATGGAAAACACTAACTTTCTTGTTGATCATCTGATCAGTCACATGATAATAATAATAATAATAATATGTTTAATTTATATAGCACCTCAACACTATAATACTGTGTTTGTTAACACACTATAATACTGTGTTTGTTAACAGGATACTGTGAGTTCAGAGGAAGCATCATCAACTCCGTCAAATCCACCTGATGAAGAGTTTGAGGGAATAGGGGACTATGAGGAGTCTTTCTTGGCTGCATGGTGGCAGGAACCCAAAACTAAAGGAGATACAGGAGAACCAGCTGAATAAAATACACCGCATCATATATTATTATTTGTACTGTTACCCTAGGGCAGTCTTCGTCTGGCAGTCTTTCCCTCTTTTACTGGAGATGAATTGTTATGCATTCATTTGAACTTTACTTTTAATCAGAACCTTTGGAGCTTTTGTATTATTCTAATGCAATGCAGGCTTTTTTTACCACATAAATCTACAAACAAAAAATACATATATTTGTAATTATTATTTTTTTAGATGAGCTCATTGAAATAGGAAACACATCACCAATCTAAATTCTGCTTAACAATAGGCCTGTATTTGGAATGGTATTTTAACCTTGGGAATATTATGTTAACCCTTGGTGTCATGCACAACCACCTCCAGATACCACCGCTCTTTCTCTCAAAAGGCATCCAAACACAAGACCACCCAATAATTAAGCAAACTCAGGCCAGTCTGTTCCCAAAATTGATGGATGCCGAAGGTGCGGGTTAACCCTCTGGGGTCTGAGGTGTTTTCTGGGCCCTGGAGGTGTTCTGACATGCCCTGACATTATTTCTGTTACTTATTTTTATGGCTAGAGTCAGATTACACTATTCAGCACAAACTCTGCTATAATAATATGTGAGCAGCATGTATGTAAAGTTTTGTAGTTTTGAGAAAAAAAAAAAGAAAAAAAAATTTGTGGTTTGTGGAAAAAATTTATATATTTATATGTAAGTACATATAAGTCATTGAAATAAGTCCATAAAGCCCATACTGAATGTTTGACTTTTTTTGCAAAAATTTTGAGAGCTGGATC
Organism: Culter alburnus; assembly: GCA_028476615.1. Classification (NCBI taxonomy): domain Eukaryota; kingdom Metazoa; phylum Chordata; class Actinopteri; order Cypriniformes; family Xenocyprididae; genus Culter; species Culter alburnus. The sequence goes on from JAOTNS010002750.1 coordinate 26,363, forward strand.
TTGTAGTCTAAAGTTTTTGCTTCAAAACGATGTGAATGATAGGGACAATAGAACAATAGAAAACCAAGGGACCAAGGGAACAATAGAAAACCATCCTACCCACTCATTCACATAAAACATTTTAAAATTTGTAAGACATGTTTTGTGTTAGAAAGGCTTTATGTGAGGAGGCATGAATGATCATGAATATTGATGTGTTTCACACCTGGGAAGACAATGACCCTCCCCTAATGGGTCTATCAAGGTGAATGAGACTGGGAGGGAACTAGAAGAATGTGAGGAAATAGCAGAATGACTTTTTTGATTATATTGTATTTAAAACACAACATAACACAAATATGCATAACGAAGGTCAACGGCACATTATTGAGCACACTGATCTATACACAGAGACTTGAACAGTCACACACCTTTCCTGAAACAGTTCTTGTTCAACATACCTGGCATTTCCAAGGTGTTTGAATTTCTTTTGCCATGCACTAAAGAAAAAGCTGCCCTGCCATCAGCATGCAGTTATAGAGCCTATTTTACCATGTTTATGTGGAATATCAGTCCAGTATATTTGATGTCTTGCTGGTGTTGGTACAGCTCTCTCAGAGAAAAACAGTTTGAAGAGATTCATGTGAAAGTTAGTCAGCAGGACCCATCAGTGGCATCTGGTCCCTTTAAAAAACAAAATAAAAATTTGGGGAACATGCTGATGTAATGGTTTGTACAGTTATTAATCAATTTATGGGTGGAATATGAATATAATAATTCATAAAGCTTTATGAATAATTATTATGCACATACCGACCCAAGGGGGAATTAACCATATATGGTGAATTAATTATAACAAATTATAATTAATTCTATATATGATTAGTTCTGGTTTAATAATTATTTAGAGAAACTGTTCGTTTGTCCAGCAAACTAACCTCCTCATAGGATATTATCAAAGGAAGGTTTTTCTCTGGCCACAAGAAGGACCTCCTATTCTAGCATCCAAACGTAAAGCAAGGATATAGGATCGAAACGTTAAAGTGACCAGGTCTTTGTTGAAATGAGCAAAAAGAACAATCAAGCATGAATAATGTGTTTAATATATGCAAACTACGACTACAGAGGTTATACGTCTAAATACAGAATATACAAATATATACAAAAAGGGAAAGAGAGAAGGCAAATAGCAAAACCCAACAGTCCTTGAAACCCAGCACAGAAATCAGTTTCATTATCTAAGATTCAGAAACGGTACTTGCATCAGTTTGCTTGCGGGGTTTCAGGTCAGTGCTGCTGCAGTTCACTGGCTTCTTCCGTTTCCGCGGGAGGGTTTGAACTGAGGACGTGAAAGTTAGTTTCGCCGGAGAGATGGTGGTCCCGTGATGAGCGCGATGGAAGCGCGTCGCCGTGACGTCCGGGAGAGACGTGCGTGAGTGGGCGATGGATGATTCAGGGCCGTCGGGAGAACACACAGGAGACCCCTGGTGTTCCTTTTTATGACAGATAAGCCGACACACCTCCTTGAGGTGGAATAGCCAATTACATTGGTGCAAAATTGGCGGACAAAGTTCCTTTGTTTGGTCTCCTAGCTGAATTTATGACTATCAGATCAGATTTCGAGATGGAGTACTCTCTTCACAGTATCATTAAACACAGAAAAAATGCATTTGTCAGCTATGTGACATATCTCAGTGAATGATCAGTAGCCAGAGCTTTAAAACGAGATCAAACTCGATAGATCAGACAGGTATATAAAGGAAGTTATGGTTTACAGACAAAATTCCCTTATTACAACTAAAACTAACTCAACTACAGTTATTTAAACTAAGTCTAAACATTAGGAAACATGCACACACTCGTACATACATGGATGTGACTTGGCATAGTTATATTTTACATATACAGTCAATAATGTATGTTTGTGTGTTTTTGTGTGTGCCTGTGTGTGTGTGGTGGGTGTTGGAATGTGAATCTGGCCCGTAGTCCACATGAGGGGCCCCTTTGATGTCCTAAGAGCAAGGAAATTGGGCCTTCTGTTTTACCTCGGAGGGTAACAAAGGTGTCAGAGGGTCTGTTTTTCTCTAGACCGGCCGGCGCCGAGATGAGATTTTACAACCCAGTCCAGCATGCTAAAAGCGTTCTGAACATTCCAAAGTTTATTGATTATCCTGATACGTGTGCATATGCTACACTGATGTCAGGAGCAACTGGGGCTCTAATTGTGATTTTCCTGGTTGTGATTTCAATTAAATTCAATTCACATTTATTTGTATAGCGCTTTTCACGATACATATCATTTCAAAGCAGCTTTACAGAGAATGCAGGTCAAAATCACAATTTAAAGAATATGCATTTAGCAAATAATGTAATAATTTAGGCAATTAATTTACTAAATCACTGTTAGCAGTTTAACTGAAGGTAGAAGCAATGAGCTCCTGGAAAAATGAATTACATTAACAATTAAAGCTGCAAGCAGCGATGAAAGGGCCCTCGCACCCGGGCTCACCGCCACCCGTTGGCCTCAGGACAACAGCAAACAGTGGGCGACATGCATGTAAGCGAGTGAATACAGGAGAATTATGACAAAGTCATTTCGAAATGCCACACTTCCTGTGGCCAACAGGTGGCGCTTTGACCGTAACTGAATATTGCCATGTTGATGTCTTCAGGCCAGGACTATTATCGAACATGTGAAGTTTGGAGCAGATCAGACATTGTATGCCTGAGTTACAACAACTTCCTGTTTCTTTCGTGGCGTTAATCGCAAACATTAGCACTCTGCCAAATGTTGTGTAACCCCTTTGAATTGTACATTCATATTTTCTTTATTTTATTTTAATTTTTTGTTTGTTCTACAGTAAATCTATTTTTAACTACTTTTGATTTGTATACTACAAAAGGAAACCGGTATCTTTGGTGCAGTACTGTGATTAACCACTAGAGGGCGGTTAACTCCGCAGCATGTTGAGAGTCGATTTATATTAAATTCAGACGAAGAAGCCAGCTGAACATGCACGCACGAGGTTAGCATGAGATTGCACAAATGATTCAATTTTGATATTTTTCTTCGTTTTTATGTGTATATTCTTTATAAAGAATGTTATTAATCATTTAGGTTACTAATTCATCCTGTTACTGAGGAAAAAAAACGGTCAATGCTTTTGATTACTGGTTTTTTTTTTTACGAGAACTCTGGTGAGTTTTGCTTGTTTATGCATTACTTTGACATTCAAATTGACATTTATCTTTCTCTTTATATGTCCTAAAAAACCAATCAGAGTTATATATGATGTTTTAGAAAGTATTTTTGTATGTTTAAAAGGCCAAATTGGCATAGAGTTAATTAATTCGTGTACAACGTTAGTTTAACTGTTTTGGTTAAATGATTGCATCATCCATGAGTATGTAACTGCAACAAATGGAAAAAAGGTGTTGTACAACCAGATATTTTGTATATTTAAGCACTTTTATGTGTTAAGCATGCTTATGTGCACTTGTGTGTTCACATGTTAGATTAACATTTGTACTCACAGATATTTTGTGCAGCTGACAGTAAATCTCGGTGTAGAAATTGTTGACATTTAGAGATGTTTAATGTGACTGCATTGTTTTGTGCAGATTGGTTTTTTTGCATGCTGATTCTGATTGAGTGATTTACCTTTGAACGGCGAGCCAGACCCTGATCTACGATTCAAAAGAATCATCGTGATTCAACACGGATCCGAACTGAGAGCTAAGCACATACACACTACCCGGGTAGAAAACACAAAAAGGCCTTTATACACAATGGACATTTGAGTATTTTACACACACACATACATACAAGGAATCCAGAAGGACTATTGTGACTTTTTGTTTTATTTATTTTTTTTCCTTGACTTCACATTCTTGTTGAGTGGAAACTGGACAATTGTGATTTCGTGTACATTGTGAAGAATTGTTCACTCAAAGTTTTTTGAGTCTTTGTAATAAATTTGCCGGCTGTTAATTGCTTGAATTTAAATTTGGCCCAAACTTCTCATTTAAATCCTCCCAGAGCCGAACCTAGGCCTTATTTAACCTCTGTTGGGTAAATACACTCACCTCTTATTCTGTCGTCCCTGTTACATACCTTTTGTGGCGAGCCAGCCAGGAGGATTTTTCTAAATAGCCGGTTACAAGTACATTGAGACAGTGGTAAAATTCCAAGCTTTATTATCTGAAGTAATTTTATTTTGTGATTGAGCACAATGAGTATGTCTGATATTGAGAAGTGTTACAATGTGAAAGCACGACATTCATTATGTGTGTTAGGCATTACTGATAATGACACAGATGATGACATTATTGCGACTTTTGAGAATTATGGGGTCATTGTGAAAGTAGTGAGAGTAGCCCCCTCTACTGAGCAGACAGGACAGCCTATCATCATAGTTGAGTTTGATGCACACACTCCTGTCACACGTCTTGAGCCTAATTTCCCCCTAGAAATTAAGAGTGTGCGAAACCCAGCAGTTGCATGGTATGCAGATAACATCAAAGTGCTAGCACAGCCCTCATCACAGCCCCCTGCCCAAGCACAAAGTTTATCCATTGAGTCAAGTGATGACAGTGATAATGCTGTTTTTCTGCACAGACCCACTCCAAATGGCTGCGTTCCTTCTCAGGAAAAGTACCTAAGCCCCCAGGTGAAGCTGACTTTGATACTTGGTGTCTTCATGTTGACCTTCTGTTACAGGATTCTCTTCCAATAGATGTCCAGCGAAGGAAAATCTTAGAAAGCCTCTTGCCACCAGCTTCTGATGTGGTTAAACAGCTTGGTTCTACAGCTCCTCCTAGAGACTACGTGAAGCTTCTAGACTCTGCATACGGCTTGGTTGAAGATGGTGACGAAATCTTCGCCCGTTTCCTGAACACCAACCAAGATCCTGGTGAGAAAGCATCCGATTACTTGCAAAGATTACAAACATTGCTCAGTACTGCGGTGAGGAGAAATGGTGTAAAGCAGTCATCTGCAGATCGTCAGTTGCTGAAACAATTTCAGCGTGGCTGCTGGGATCACTCGTTAATACTTACCCTTCAGCTGGAAGCCAAAGCCAAGACACCACCTGACTTTGCAGAGCTCTTGTTGCTGCTTAGGACTGAGGAAGACAGACGTTCAGCAAAACTGGACAGAATGCAACGACTTAGGCAGTTCAAAGCACAAAGCTGCGATTCACAAACAATCTGTTGATGACATGTCTCCTTACAGTGACTCAAGTGTGTTGCAGACCTACATTTCAGAAACAAAGGCTTTGAGAAAACAGGTGGCTGATCTCCAGATGCAGCTTAGATCCTCCAAATCTGAGAAAAAGAAAAAACATGAGTCCAAATTGACAGAATACCCAAGCACGGTGACACCTAAAGTGGAGATGCAAGCTCAACAAGTGACCGCTAAACCACCAAAACCCTGGTTTTGTTTTAGATGTGGTGAAGATGGCCACATAGCTCGGACATGTGAAGGTTCCATCAACAAAGCGCTTGTGGACCAAAAGTACAAGGAGCTCAAAGCGAAACAAGATGAATGGAAAGTGAAAAATGGAGTGCCATTAAACTGGACAGGGTTTCAGTAACGGGACATACTGGGGCCCATTGCAGCAAAGAATGTCCCAATGAACTGAACCAAAAGGAAGCAAGGTGTCAAGCTCACTCACATCTTCCTTCTCATGAAAGTGAGTTAATATCTAGCATAATTGGTCCTAAATGCACAGCTGAAACCATCATTGAAGGACAGGTTTGCAACTCTCTTCTTGATTCGGGGTCACAGGTGACCACTGTGTCCAAGTCCTTTTATGACACACATCTGTCATCCTCTCCAATCCTCTCTCTTGATGATCTTATTGAAGTTGAAGGAGCTGGGGGGCAGACTGTACCATACTTGGGCTATACTGAAGTTAACATACATTTCCCAGAGAAAATTGCTGGAAAAGCTGAAACTGTTTCCACCCTTGCACTTGTCATACCCGACTACAAGTTCAATGCTGAAGTCCCAGTACTGGTTGGTACCAACACCCTTGACACATTGTTTAAATCTTGTGTTGCAAACGACAACAGTTATGCTGCTCCCAAGGACAAATTCCAACATGCACCCCTTTTGAAAATTTTGTTGCGCAGATACCTCCTGGGACAAAGCGATGGTAAAGTGGGCCAAGTCAAACTACAGGGTCAGAAATGCGTCACCATTCCAGCGGTCAAAAGATGGTCCTGGATGGGTATGCTAGGAATGTGGCAACGGTTGCTGATGCTCCACTTGTAGTAGAGCCACCCACTCACTCCAGCCTCCCTGGTGGTCTGCTTTTGTGCAGCTACGTCCTGACCAGTCCCAGACGGACTTCATTTAAAGTCCCCATTATCCTCCAGAATGAAACGACTCACAAAATCACACTTCCAGCTAACCGTTGTTTAGCTGAGCTTTATGCTCCATCAGCTCTGTCCTCATTAAGGAATACCTCAGCTAAAGAGGAAAAGCCAAGTTGTGTCTTCCACTACCAAAGTCGGCTGCAATGCAGTATGTTCCACAAATCCTGAAAATAAGATCACATTTGACTTCACAGACTCCTCTCTCTCTGAAGAGTGGAAAGATAGAATTACAACAAAACTCAACTCCATTCCTGAAGTATTTGCAATGGGTGACCTTGACTATGGGCACACTTCAGCTGTCAAGCACAGAATTCGGCTTTCAGATCCAACTCCTTTTAAACAGAGAGTGAGGCCCATCCATCCCTCAGATTATGAAGCTGTCAGGCTTCATCTCCAGGAGCTTAAAGATGCAAACATAATTCGTGAGTCGGAAAGCCCCTTCGCTTCGCCAATCGTCATCGTAAAGAAGAAGAACGGTGCTATCCGCCTGTGCATAGACTACAGAAAACTAAATAATCAGACGATCAAAGATGCCTACGCACTGCCTAACATTGAGGAAACGTTCTGCATTGACAGGATCCAAATGGTTTTCTGTCATGGATCTTAAGTCAGGTTACTATCAGGTGGAGGTTGAAGAGGAGGATAAGTACAAGACGGCATTCGTAACACCTATGGGATTCTGGGAATTTAATAGGATGCCGCAGGGAGTGACTAACGCACCTAGTACATTTCAGCGTGTCATGGAAAAGTGCATGGGCACTTGCATCTCAAAGAAGTCCTCGTCTTCCTCGACGATCTCATCGTTTTCTCGAAAAGCCTGGAGGAACACGAAGAGCGCCTCATGAAAGTCCTGAACCAGCTGAAAGAGTTTGGTCTAAAACTATCTCCAAGCAAATGCCACTTTTTCATGAAATCTGTGAATTATCTGGGACACATTGTTTCGGAGAAAGGCGTAGAAACAGACCCTGAGAAAATCTCTGCACTCACCACCTGGCCAAAGCCAACAAATATCAGTGAGCTGAAGTCCTTTTTGGGTTTCACTGGGTATTATAGGAGGTTTGTAAGAGACTACTCCAAAATTGCCAAACCATTAAATGCACTAACAGTTGGCTATTGTCCACCTCGAAGGAATGCAAAGGGTTTTAAGCCTGTCTCCAATTCTGATTTCAAGAAACCTTTTGGTGGTAGATGGACGCCTGAGTGTGACACCGCATTCCAGGCACTAATTCAGAAGTTGACCACAGCCCCGGTGTTGGGATTTGCGAATCCAAAATTGCCGTACATCTTACATACAGATGCTAGTCTCCATGGTCTTGGCGCTGCCTTGTACCAGGAACAAGATGGTCACATGAGGGTGATTTCATTTGCCAGCAGAGGGTTGTCAAACTGTGAAAAACGTTATCCCACCCACAAGCTGGAATTTTTAGCCTTAAAGTGGGCAGTGACGGATAAGTTTTATGACTATCTGTATGGGGCTGAGTTCACCATCATGACTGATAATAACCCCCTCACATATATATTAACATCTGCCAAGCTTGACGCTGCAGGACACCGGTGGCTTGCGGCCCTGTCTACTTTCAACTTCAGCATCCAATACAGAGCTGGGAAGAAAAATCAAGATGCTGATGGTCTCTCCAGGCGACCACATGATCAGGTAGACACTGATAACAGTTTCCCAGGTTGAAGATGACCGCATTAGTCAGTTCATCTCCCGGTTTCTGGATGAAGAAAATAGAATTTCTTTTCCTGAGGAAGCAGTGGGAGCCGTTTGTCAAAAGCATCAACTGTACAGAAGCGCTGTGGCAGGCAAAGATGCCAGTTTACCTGCTGCTCTGGAATGTCTTGCCATTGATGCTAACGCCATCCCAGTTGAATTCTCCAAGCTGATTTTCTTCCTGGTTCCAGCACCCTTCCCAGGATGTCGCAACATGATTGGGCTGTGGAGCAAGCAAATGATCCTGTCATAAGCAGAGTGACTCACCTCTTGAACACTGGAAAACGTCTTTCTTACCGTGTCAGACAGCAAGAAACCCGAGAAGTCCAACTTATGCTTCGACTGATTCACCAACTTGTAGTTCTTGATGGAGTCCTTTACAAGAAGCGTATGAATAGAGGAGAGCCCTTCTATCAGTTAGTTCTACCGCAGAAGTATAAAGCAATTGTCTTAGAAGCTTTACATGACTCAGTAGGTCATATGGGAGTGGAGCGGACTTTGGATTTAGTTCGTACACGTTTCTATTGGCCAAGGATGTCATTGGATGTCGAAACCAAGGTCAGTACCTGTGAGAGGTGTATAAGAGGAAGGCAAAAGCGGAAAAAACATCTCCCCTTGTTAACATCGAGACCAGTCGACCTTTAGAACTAGTCTGCATGGACTATCTTTCTCTGAGCCAGATGGTAAAGGTACTAAGAACATTTTAGTGATCACTGATCATTTTACTAAGTATGCTGTAGCAATTCCAACAGCTGATCAAAAAGCAAGGACAGTTGCTAAAGCACTTTGGAGTAACTTCTTCATTCATTATGGCATACCAGAACGCCTGCACAGTGATCAGGGTCGAGATTTCGAATCTGCTGTGATCAAAGACCTTTGTCTTTTACTGGGTATAAAAGACTAGGACTACTCCTTACCACCCACGTGGAAATCCCGTGGAGAGGTTTAACCGAACTCTTCTCCAAATGCTCGGAACTCTCCAAGAAGAGGACAAGATAAATGGCGTGATTTTGTGCAGCCTCTGGTACATGCCTATAATTGTACGAAAAATGACACCACCGGGTTTTCCTTATCAGCTAATGTTCGGGAGACAGCCAAGCCTTCCCATAGATGTAGCCTTTGGTATCAAGCCTGAAGGGAAAAAGAGAGTTAGTCATGCCGATTATGTCAAAAGCTTCAAGAGAGCCTGCAAGAAAGCTACAAAATTGCTGTTGAATACAGTAAGAAGACAGCTCTTCGCAACAAGCAACGATATGACCTGAAGGTGAGAGAATCCACTTTACAAGCTGGAGACCGTGTTCTCGTCAAGAATGTTGGCATAAGAGGCAAGCACAAGAGCTGACCGATGGAGCAAGACCATCTACCAAGTAGTCAAGCAAATAGCTGATTCTCCGTTTATGTCATAAAGTCCCTTACCACTGACGGACCTGAAAGAACCCTCCATCGAGATTTACTCCTGCCCTGTGGTTTCTAACCCCCACCTATTCCAATGATGAAGACAAGATAGAGAAAGGAAAAAACGGCTAGCTCTAGGGAACCGTTGATAGTTCCAGAGGATGATGATGAACAAGCGTATGATACTGATGGAGAATCAGATTTCTACTTCCCCCAAATAATGCAGGATAAGACATATCCTACCATAACGATTGTCAAGGACGTGCCCTACATAAAAGAGGTGGAAGGAAGTTCCTGTGGGACACACTGAGTCCAAATGCACAACCATTTGAACCTTCTGGAGCTGTGGAAAGTCTTGACGTTGAATTTGAGCATGTGCAATTGGATAAGAGAAATGCAGAAGAAGAAGTAGCTTTATCTGAAAAGGGAGAAACAAACTTACCTGAGGACATCCTGGGAGAGAATGTGGGAACTCACCTTTCAAGGAACTGGATTCCGAGGCCGTTGATGTCAAAGATGATGAGTGTACTGAGGATTCGATCACGAATAGGATGGAACCTGTTGAAGGAAAAAGAGATGGAATGAGGAAAGAGGACGATGACAGTGAAATACTGATTGAGGAAAATGTTGAAAGAAATGGAAATACCCCTGTGCAGGAAATACCTGAACCAGAGTCCAGACGCTCTACCAGAATCAGGGAGCCACCTGATAGGCTAACTTACACATCATTAGGAAATCCCTTAGTGTTAGTTATGCAATCCCTGTTAAGTGGTTTAAACAAAGCCTTCACACAAGCCCTTCAGTCAGATGATTTTCCTGAGGTTAGGTTACTGACCCCTGATAGATCAGTGATTTTATAGGTACACTGCATGCAGAGACGCTTGCAGGTTCAGGAGGGGAGGATGTAACCCCTTTGAATTGTACATTCATATTTTCTTTATTTTATTTTATTTTTTTGTTTGTTCTACAGTAAATCTATTTTTAACTACTTTTGATTTGTATACTACAAAAGGAAACCGGTATCTTTGGTGCAGTACTGTGATTAACCACTAGAGGGCGGTTAACTCCGCAGCATGTTGAGAGTCGATTTATATTAAATTCAGACGAAGAAGCCAGCTGAACATGCACGCACGAGGTTAGCATGAGATTGCACAAATGATTCAATTTTGATATTTTTCTTCGTTTTTATGTGTATATTCTTTTATAAAGAATGTTATTAATCATTTAGGTTACTAATTCATCCTGTTACTGAGGAAAAAAACCGGTCAATGCTTTTGATTACTGGTTTTTCTTTTACGAGAACTCTGGTGAGTTTTGCTTGTTTATGCATTACTTTGACATTCAAATTGACATTTATCTTTCTCTTTATATGTCCTAAAAAACCAATCAGAGTTATATATGATGTTTTAGAAAGTATTTTTGTATGTTTAAAAGGCCAAATTGGCATAGAGTTAATTAATTCGTGTACAACGTTAGTTTAACTGTTTTGGTTAAATGATTGCATCATCCATGAGTATGTAACTGCAACAAATGGAAAAAAAGGTGTTGTACAACCAGATATTTTGTATATTTAAGCACTTTTATGTGTTTAAGCATGCTTATGTGCACTTGTGTGTTCACATGTTAGATTAACATTTGTACTCACAGATATTTTGTGCAGCTGACAGTAAATCTCGGTGTAGAAATTGTTGACATTTAGAGATGTTTAATGTGACTGCATTGTTTTGTGCAGATTGGTTTTTTTTTTGCATGCTGATTCTGATTGAGTGATTTACCTTTGAACGGCGAGCCAGACCCTGATCTACGATTCAAAAGAATCATCGTGATTCAACACGGATCCGAACTGAGAGCTAAGCACATACACACTACCCGGGTAGAAAACACAAAAAGGCCTTTATACACAATGGACATTTGAGTATTTTACACACACACACATACATACAAGGAATCCAGAAGGACTATTGAGACTTTTTGTTTTATTTTATTTTTTCCTTGACTTCACATTCTTGTTGAGTGGAAACTGGACAATTGTGATTTCGTGTACATTGTGAAGAATTGTTCACTCAAAGTTTTTTGAGTCTTTGTAATAAATTTGCCGGCTGTTAATTGCTTGAATTTAAATTTGGCCCAAACTTCTCATTTAAATCCTCCCAGAGCCGAACCTAGGCCTTATTTAACCTCTGTTGGGTTAAATACACTCACCTCTTATTCTGTCGTCCCTGTTACAGTTGCATGATTTAATGTGTTTCTAGCATTTTTGGTACTGCGTTGCATAAAGAAATGTGAATCTGGTAGTGAATTACAGTGTAAAGGATGCCGTTTCCTGTTGCCAGCAGGTGGCACTATGGCTTACTGAATATTGTCATATAGATGTCTTTAGGCCAGGACTCTTATCACACATGTGAAGTTTGGAGCAGATCAGACATAGTATGCCTCAGTAACAACAGCTTCCTCTTTCATGGCGAAACATCAGACTTTGTCACTCCGCCGCAGACAAGCCCCTCAGCAAAAACTCAAGATCTTTGATATTTATCATTGCTAAGGTCTTAAGATTAGACTGATAACATTTGATGTTGATCTGATTAAATCTTTATGAGGAGTTAATCACAGTGTAAAACATGTCATTTTCTGTTGACTGCAGGTGGCGCTATGATTGTAACTGAATATTGTTATGAAGATGTCCTCAGGCCAGGACTCTAATAAAACATGTGAAGTTTGGGGCAGATCGGACATTGTTTGTCTGAGTTACAACAACTTCCTTTTTCATGGCGAAACATCAGACTTTGTCATGCCGCCACGGACACGCCCTTCAGTGAAAACTCTAGATCTTCGCAATTTAACGTCGCAAAGGCCTTTAGATTAGGCTGACCAAAAATGACATTGATCTGATTAAATCTCTAGGAGGAGTAATCACAGTGTAAAACATGTAATTTCCTGTTGCCTACAGGTGGCGCTATGACTGTAACCGAGTATTGTTATGAAGATGTCTTCAGGCCAGGTCTCTAATAAAACATGTGAGTTTGGGGCAGATCGGACATTGTTTGTCAGAGTTACAACAACTTCCTGTTTCATGGCGAAAACATCAAAATTTGTCAGGCGCCACGGACACGCCCTTCAGTGAAAACTCTAGATCTTCGCAATTTAACGTCGCAAAGGCCTTTAGATTAGACTGACCAAATATGACATTGATCTGATAAAAGCTCTAGGAGGAGTTCGTTAAAGTACAACGTCTGGAAAATGCAAAAAACGGTGAATTAATTCAAAATATCCGACTTCCTGTTCGGTTTCGGATTTCGCTCCAAGAGACTTTTTAGTAGGTATCGGGCTTATAAATGTGTGTACCGAATTTCAAAACCCTAGTGAAATGTAGCGAGAGGGGCTGTACGTTAGATGGCGCTATCGAGCCATTTTGCCACGCCCAATTCCGAAACCCATAACAGACGTAAATTTTCACCACTTCTGACGCGTGTGCAAAGTTTTGTGAGTTTTCGAGCACGTTTAGGCCCTCTAAAATGCGATTTACTTTGGAGAAGAAGAAGAAGAAGAATTAAAGCTGCAAGCAGCGTTGAGAGGGCCCTCGCACCCGGGCTCACCGCCACCCGTTGGCCTCAGGAAAACAGTGAACAGTGGGCGTCATGCATTTAAGTGATTAAATACAGGAGAATTATGGCAAAATCATGTAAAAGTGCCACACTTCCTGCTGCCAGCAGTGGCGCTATAGCTAACTGAATATTGTCATATAGATGTCTTTAGGTCAGGACTCTTATCACTCATGTGAAGTTTGGGGCACATCAGACATAGTATGCCTGAGTTACAACAGCTTCCTCTTTCATGGCAAAACATCAGACTTTGTCAATCCGCCACAGACACGCCCTTCAACGAAAACTCAAGATCTTTGATATTTATCATCGCTAAGGTCTTAAGATTAGACTGACAACATATGATGTTGATCTGGTTAAATCTCTATGAGGAGTTAATCACAGTGTAAAACATGTCATTTCCTGTTGCCCCCAGGTGGCGCTATGACTGTAACTGAATATTGTCATGAAGATGTCTTCAGGCCAGGACTCTAATAAAACATGTGAAGTTTGGGGGCAGATCGGACATTGTTTGTCTGAGTTACAACAACTTCCTTTTTCATGGCGAAACATCAGACTTTGTCATGCCGCCACGGACACGCCCTTCAGTGAAAACTCTAGATCTTCGCAATTTAACGTCACAAAGGCCTTTAGATTAGACTGACCAAATATGACATTGATCTGATAAAAGCTCTAGGAGGAGTTCGTTAAAGTACAACGTCTGGAAAATGCAAAAAACGGTGAATTAATTCAAAATATCTGACTTCCTGTTCGGTTTCGGATTTCGCTCCAAGAGAATTTTTTGTAGGTACTGGGCTGATAAATGTGTGTACCGAATTTCAAAACCCTAGTGTAATGTAGCAAACGGGGCTGTACGTTAGATGGCGCTATCGAGCCATTTTGCCCCCGCCCAATTCCGAAACCCATAACAGACGTAAATTTTCACCACTTCTGGCGCGTGTGCAAAGTTTCGTGAGTTTTCGAGCACGTTTAGGCCCTCTCAAATGCGATTTACTTTGGAGAAGAAGAAGAAGAAGAAGAATAATAATAATTAAAGCTGCAAGCAGCGTTGAGAGGGCCCTCGCACCCGGGCTCACCGCCACCCGTTGGCCTCAGGAAAACAGTGAACAGTGGGCAACATGCATGTAAGCGAGTAAATAAAGGAGAATTATAGCAAAATCATGTAAAAGTGCCACACTTCCTGCTGACAACAGGTGGCGCTATAGCTAACTGAATATTGTCATATAGATGTCTTCAGGCCAGGACTCTTATCACACATGTGAAGTTTGGGGCAGATTAGACATAGTATGCCTGAGTTACAACAGCTTCCTCTTTCATAGCGAAACATCAGACTTTGTCAGTCCGCCACGGACACGCCCTTCAACGAAAACTCAAGATCTTTGACATTTATCATCGCTAAGGTCTTAAGATTAGGCTGACAACATATGATGTTGATCTGGTTAAATCTCTATGAGGAGTTAATCACAGTGTAAGACATGTCATTTCCTGTTGCCCCCAGGTGGCGCTATGACTGTAACTGAATATTGTAATGAAGATGTCTTCAGGTCAGGACTCTAATAAAACATGTGAAGTTTGGGGCAGATCGGACATTGTATACCCGAGTTACAACAACGTCCTTTTTCATGGCGAAACATCAGATTTTGTCATGCCACCACGGACACGCCCTTCAGTGAAAACTCTAGATCTTCGCAATTTAATGTCACAAAGGCCTTTAGATTAGACTGACCAAAAATTACATTGATCTGATTAAATCTCTAGGAGGAGTTAATCACAGAGTAAAACATGTCATTTCCTGTTGCCTACAGGTGGCGCTATGACTGTAACCGAATATTGTTATGAAGATGTCTTCAGGTCAGGACTCTAATAAAGCATGTGAAGTTTGGGGCAGATCGGACATTGTTTGTCAGAGTTACAACAACTTCCTTTTTCATGGCGAAAACATCAAACTTTGTCAGGCCGCCATGGACACGCCCTTCGGTGAAAACTCTAGATCTTCGCAATTTAACGTCACAAAGGTCTTTAGATTAGACTGACCAAAAATGACATTGATCTGATTAATCTCTAGGAGGAGTTCGTTAAAGTACAACGTCTGGAAAATGCAAAAAACGGTGAATTAATTCAAATATCTGACTTCCTGTTCGGTTTTCGGATTTCGCTCCAAGAGAATTTTTTGTAGGTACTTGGCTGGTAAATGTGTGTACCGAATTTCAAAACCCTAGTGTAATGTAGCGAGTGGGGCTGTACGTTAGATGGCGCTATCGAGCCATTTTGCCACGCCCAATTCCGAAACCCATAACAGACGTAAATTTTCACCACTTCTGACGCGTGTGCAAAGTTTCGTGAGTTTTCGAGCACGTTTAGGCCCTCTAAAATGCGATTCACTTTGGAGAAGAGAAGAAGAAGAATAATAATAATAATAATATAATAAGAAAATAAACGAGCATTCCAATAGGGTCCTCACACCATCGGTGCTCGGGCCCTAATTAAAGCTGCAAGCGCGTTGAGAGGGCCCTCGCACCGGCTCACCGCCACCCGTTGGCCTCAGGGAAACATGACAGTGGGTGTCATGCATTTAAGTGAGTGAATACAGGAGAATTATGCCAAAGTCATTTCGAAATGCCACACTTCCTGCAGCCAACAGGTGGCGCTTTTAACCGTAACTGAATTTTGCCATGTTGATGTCTTCAGGCCAGGACTATCATTGAACACGTGAAGTTTGAAGCAGATCGGACATTGTATGCCTGAGTTACCAACTTCCTGTTTCTTTCGTGGCGTTAATCGCATACATTAGCACTCAGCCAAGTGTTGCATGATTTAACGTGTTTCTAGCATGTCTGGTACTTCGTGGCATGATGAAATGTGAATCTGTAGTGAATTACAGTATAAAGCATGCCACTTCCCTGTTGCCAGCAGGTGGCGCTATGACTAACTGAATTTATCATATAGACGTCTTTAGGCTAGGACTCTTATCACACATGTGAAGTTTGGAGCAGATCGGACATAGTATGCCTGAGTTACAACAGTTTCCTTTCATGGCGAAACATCAGACTTTGTCAGGCGCCACGGACACGCCCTTCACCGAAAACTCAAGATCTTTGATATTTATCATCGCTAAGGTCCTAAGATTAGACTGACAACATATGATGTTGATCTGGTAAATCCCCATGAGGAGTTAATCACAGTGTAAAACATGTCATTTCCTTTGCCTGCAGGTGGCGCTATGACTGTAAACTGAATATTGTTATGAAGATGTCTTCAGGTCAGGACTCTAATAAAGCATGTGAAGTTTGGGGCAGATCCGACATTGTTTGTCTGAGTTACAACACTTCCTTTTTCATGGCGAAAACATCAAACTTTGTCAGGCCGCCACGGACACGCCCTTCACGAAAACACCTATATCTTCGCAATTT
>JAOTNS010002751.1:0-24017 GCA_028476615.1 Culter alburnus
AACACACAATCACAAAACAAATACCAAAACCAAACCTCCTAACCAAGAAATAAAAACACACACAACCAAATCACACAACAAACAACACAACACAAAACAACAAAAAGAATCCTCATCAACACACACAAACCACAAACAACCACCTCACACTCGAAAAAAACAACACAAAAAAAATCACACACAAAACAAAAACAACACACGACACACCAACTCTCCCTCAACAAAACACAATCCTCAAAAACACAGAAACAAAAATCAAACAACAACAAAAGCAACACACATCCAAACACAAACAACACCCAAAAATTTCCTAACACACAAAACAAAAAACAACACACCAGCCACCAAGATCACACACACCCAACAGCGCAACATTAAAAAAACAAACAAAACCACAAACGAACCCACAATAAACCACAACAAACACAAAAAAACACAGAAAAAACTGTTGTCGTCACCGTAGTCTTAGTTTGATAGGAAAGAATGTCACAAACATATTACGACCATTTTAAGATAAATTATTAGTGTATTTAGTATTTTATATGTTTGATAAGGAGGATCAGTGAAACGAATCCTGTGCCTTTCAGTGATGTTTATAATGAAGCTGCTGATGTCAGTAGTTTAAAATTCTGACAATAATAAATTGTTTAAATTTATTTCAAAGTCCAAGTATTTATTATTCCTTCTTATAGAGACTGTTTGATTAGTTTACCCTAAATGTTATTAATGCATTAATTATCAAACATGTATTAACGCATAGTTAAGGCTTCTGTTTCCATGCATGAATCCCTATGATTCCTGTCTTAGTTAAGGATCACTCTTCATTAGTTCATGATTAGTTCATATCTTAACTAATCATGAGTTCATGTTGAAGTAACTATTAATTCAGGTATTAGTTCATGATTATTCATGTACTGTTATTGTAAAGTGTTACCAACCTAGGACTAGTTCGCAAAATTTGTTTTTGAAATAATCATTGGATCGACAGTGACGGTCCTAGAGGCAAAGTTGCTCAGAATGAGGAGTTCTACCATGTGGTATGAATGGCATGGGTGTGCACAAAATGCATGACAATGCTTTATGCATGTCAAAAACGTGAAGGCACCTCCTGGCGGACTATTTCTTTTGAATTTTTCACAGGCCTCTAGGGCCGTGAGTCAAACAGGCCCAGTGAGGTTGGTTCTGATTGGCCTCTGTTAACATTGTCTGATAGCTGCTCATATTTCAGTGGCGGACGCGGACATGTTTTTTGAGATTTCCTCATTTCCTCATAGTCGTTGCCCCTCAGATGAAGACACCTGATGATCAGAATAACGGTGAAGTAGTTACAGTCATTTTCATGTTTTTTTCCTGTTATAGCAGCACCAAGTGACCAGTCGCCACGTCCTTTTTCACGTGACCACAAAATAAGTTCTTATATAGATGTGCTGAGTTTGGTGAAAAATCTCATTCTGTTCACGAGTTATAGCCTTTTTAGTAAAAGTGGCTCCACACACTGAACGTTTTGGTGGTCCTTAGGGACCATGAATCATAATTTCATCTCTTTTTTTTGATAACTATTGATAATCAGACTCCAGAGAATCTCACTGCACTTGATTGGTTCCAATCGGGTCAAAAATCTAGGACTAATTCGCAAAAGTAGGTTTTTTTTAAAAATCCAAAACACCTGAAAATTGAGGCAGGGATTCCAACAATATAAGACACTTTGAGTCTAGGCCTAACGGTTCAGCAGTTATGAACCATTTCATACTTTTGAAGTCAGGCGGCTCAGACGAGCCTTGATGGTTTTGTAGACAGTGTGAGCACTACCAGCCCAATCATGTTTAGGGGAGAATGATGCTTGGAAAATGTAACAATTACAATAGTGTTTCAGTGCTTCATGTTTGAACCTCTAATAAGGTTGGTAAGAAAACAGTTTCATTCCCATTGAATTTCATTGTATTTTCCAAAACTGTTGGGACATCAACAGTTATTCTGTGTTCCTCATAAGAAAGCAAGTCATAACATGAGGGTGAGTAAAATAAATATTCATGGATGGATTATCAGTTTAAATATGTGCTACACAGTTCCTAAAAACAGACAAATTCATACATGAACAAGACAGAAGATGATTTCACATGTTTTTCTACTCGAGTTCTGTTAGACTGGAGCAGTTCTGGATGATTGGAGGATCCAAACAGTCCACATCTCACTTAGACAGTCTAGTCTCATTTCCATCATTTCCAGTTCAGAGAAAGAACAGAGAACTGACATTAATGCATGAATCTCTTGGAGAATATCTGTATAAGTTTGTTCCACTCAATGTAGATTGGCTCTGAGCGCTGAAAGGTGAGAGCGAGCCACTCCAAAGATGTTGAAGTTCCTATGCAGATACTATAATAAAAAATAAATAATTAATTAAAAAAGAAAATCAGTATTTGCATCAATGTTGTCTATAATCAAGAAGTCATTGTTTTGAATAACTTTCAATTAATTTTTTCTTCACCTGATTTCTTCATTGATTGACAAATCAAGATCACAATTTTCAAATTTTGTAAATCGGAGTCTGACATCAATGCTGCAAATCAAAGGAGAAAAAAGATTCATGAACTGAACATAAAACAAAAGCACACTGAAGGATGATAACTCATGTGTACATAAAATACTTTAAATGTATAAAATATTTTGAGACATCACCTCCGTGATCTCAGGGTCTGTCCTCTTGTGAGAGTGTATATCAGTTGTTCAACATAAGATCAGAGTTTGATGAAATGTGTACATCCATCCTGTAAAAACAAATCCAGAATATGAGTGTACAGACTAAATAATCAAGTTAACTTGCAATAACAAATAATAAAAACATAATGACATTTTTAAAATGTATAAAATATGTTTCACTGGTTAACCAATGAATAATCTAAAAAATAGAATGAATTATACAAACCCGATTCCAAAAAAGTTGGGACACTGTACAAATTGTGAATAAAAAGGAATGCAATAATTTACAAATTTCATAACTTATATTTTATTCACACTAGAATATAGATAACATATCAAATGTTGAAAGTGAGACATTTTGAAATGTCATGCCAAATATTGGCTGATTTTGGATTTCATGAGAGCTACACATTCCAAAAAAGTTGGGACAGGTAGCAATAAGAGGCCGGAAAAGTTAAATGTACATATTAAGAACAGCTGGAGGACCAATTTGCAACTTATTAGGTCAATTGGCAACATGATTGGGTATAAAAAGAGCCTCTCAGAGTGGCAGTGTCTCTCAGAAGTCAAGATGAGCAGAGGATCACCAATTCCCCCAATGCTGCGGCGAAAAATAGTGGAGCAATATCAGAAAGGAGTTTCTCAGAGAAAAATTGCAAAGAGTTTGAAGTTATCATCATCTACAGTGCATAATATCATCCAAAGATTCAGGGAATCTTGAACAATCTCTGTGCGTAAGGGTCAAGGCCTGAAAACCATACTGGATGCCCGTGATCTTGGGGCCCTTAAGCCGAGTTCAGACTGCACGATTTTCAAACCAGTCGGGTCACTGTTCTTTTCACACTGCATGACTATCTTGGCCAGCATTCAGTCGCTGCTGTGTTCAAACTGCACGATGGATCGGCGACAGAAGGTTTCACACTGCATGACTTTACAATAGGAAGAATCGCCGACAACTCTGTCTGGCATGCAAACTACATTTCACAACCAAACACACACGAGATGTGACAAGGAAACAATGCGCTATCATGCGTGCAAGACCGGAGTTATTAGGCTATTATTATTAAAAACGGTAGCCCGCAAGAAGCTTGCAATATGAATTGCCGGTGCGCTGATTTGCAACGAAAACAAGAAAAAGAAAAAAAGAATATGGAGGAGGAAATGGTTGGGGAGACTGTGGATTGTGTATTCTGCAAGGAGAGTTGGAGGTAAATACATAACTTTTCAATGTGCTGCTGTTGATGGTCAAGCAAAGGTTTGTGCTTTGTTTCTGTTTGATAGAATTGTAATGTTTATGTACAAATCCATGCTTGCTGATATTTTGGTCTATAACTCCTCCCCGAACTCCCGCTGCTCTCTGTAACTTGCTCTCTCATTGGCTGTCGGTCATCGCCGATGTAGTTTTCAGTCAGAACACTTTTCACACAGCAGGATTTTGAATCGCCGACAGGTCCAGATATTAAGCATGCCGTGAGATCACGGGTGTTGGCGACTCGTCGGCGATTCTCTCAGATCGCGTCTTTGCTCATTCACACTGCGTGATTGTCACTCGCGTGAACGAGCACCGATTTGCCTGTGATTTCGGGCATTTGTCGGCGATTTCCCAAAACCTGTCGGCGAACCAAAATCGGGGCTAAAATCGTGCAGTCTGAACTCGGCTTTAGACGGCACTGCATCACATACAGGAATGCTACTGTATTGAAAATCACAACATGGGCTCAGGAATACTTCCAGAAAACATTGTCGGTGAACACAATCCACCGTGCCATTCGCCTCTGGGCCAAGGCTCATTTAATATGGACTGTGGCAAAGTAGAAAACTGTTCTATGGTCAGACGAATCAAAATTTGAAGTTCTTTTTGGAAAACTGGGACGCCATGTCATCCGGACTAAAGAGGACAAGGACAACCCAAGTTGTTATCAGTGCTCAGTTCAGAAGCCGGCATCTCTGATGGTATGGGGTTGCATGAGTGCGTGTGGCATGGGCAGCTTACACATCTGGAAAGGCACCATCAATGCTGAAAGGTATATCCAAGTTCTAACAACATATGCTCCCATCCAGACGTCGTCTTTCAGGGAAGACCTTGCATTTTCCAACATGACAATGCCAGACCACATACCGCATCAATTACAACATCATGGCTGCGTAGAAGAAGGATCCGGGTACTGAATGGCCAGCCTGCAGTCCAGATCTTTCACCCATAGAAAACATTTGGCGCATCAAAGAGGAAGATGGACAAAGAAGACCTAAGACAGTTGAGCAACTAGAAGCCTGTATTAGACAAGAATGGGACAACATTCCTATTCCTAAACTTGAGCAACTTGTCTCCTCAGTCCCCAGATGTTTGCAGACTGTTATAAAAAGAACCTCTTCTTTTTATAACAGTTGCATATAAATAAATTTTAAAAAAGAATCAGTATTTGCATCAATGTTTCTATAAATCAAGAAGTCATTGTTTGAATAACTTTCAATTATTTTTTCTTCACCTTTTTTCATTGACAAATCAAGATCACAATTTTCAAATTTTTAAATCGGAGTCTGACATCATGCAAATCAAAGGACAGAAAAAAGATGAACTATAAATCAAGAAGTCAGTTCATGAATCTTTTTTGTCCTCAGCATTGATGTTTTTTGCCAACAATTTGATTCTTTTTTTGATTTTTTCAAAGTTCCAGAAATTTAAAATCAACTTATTTTTTAAAAACATTTCTCTATATTCTGAATAATTTGAAACTTCCACATTGCATTCTGTTCACAATGGTACAGCCCAACTTTTTTGGATCCATCATGTATCTGTTTTGGAACAAAGCACTTACCTTACTTCCTTAAACTTGTGATAAAACAGCCAGAATCATACGGAAATTTTCAGATGATAATCTATACAGAGAAAGATCCAGTTTTTCGATGCACTCACAGCACTGAGCAGTACAGCAGGACCTGGACGTCTGTTCTGCTTAATTCATCACATGCATAAATTTCCAGGATAGCTTTTTCACAAAGTCTCTTCATGAAGTTCATAGAGACAGTGAAGGTAAAAAATGCTTTATTTGAATATCTGTGAATATTTTGACCCATTCAAAATCCATTCTTTCAGATGAGTCTGTGTTTTTGAATGACAAGAGATCATGTTCCTCAAGTGTGCGTCTCACATCCTTATTCAGCAGACCAAATGCAAACTGCACCACAGCTGAAAAACGTGAACGAATATAAATATTAATTGATTTTTCATCAATGGGAAATAGCGGTGTAAATTTTCTCTGGAACTCTTCCTCATCCAGAAGGACAGTACAGAGCAGAAGAACTCCTGAAAGCTGAGATGCATGAAACTGAACATCATCTCCTGGTAGATTCGTCTCTTAAACAGGAACTTGCACAGGAACGGATTGCCAGCAGGGTCTGAAACTGTTTCATAAACACTTTTCTCATCCAACAGGACTTGCTGTTCCAGCATCCCTCTCTCTGCCAGCTGACCCAGACTCCTCAGCAGGGTCGGGATGGACTGACTCAAACCCTGGCAGTGATGCTTCAAGAGAGTGCACACAAAGTCAACGTAGATGGAGGTGGTGGTTTCCAGTCCACTTGTTACATCTGCAGCGGTTTTGAGTCGTTCCTTGATAGTTGTGCAGATGATCCAGCAGACGACAGGGATGGAACAGGCAGTGATGAGAGTTTCATTCGTCTTCACAAGTGTGTAAGCCTTCCTGAAAAGTTCCTCATTTTGAAAAAACTTCTGGAAGTACTCCTCTACCCCCTTTTCTGAAAATCCCATAATCTCAGAGAAACGCTGAGGTCCTTTGAGCAGTTTACTCAGTGTATCTGTGGCTGTAGATCTGGAGGTGACCAGAAGGAAGGACTCTGGCAGGATTCGACCCCTCAGCAGGTCACAAAGAATGACCTCAGCTGGGGCTTTCTCCTGAGTGAGTTTCAGCTCATCAAATCCATCAATGATGAAGAGCATCTTCTCTGG
The DNA here is from genome assembly GCA_028476615.1 of Culter alburnus. NCBI lineage: Eukaryota > Metazoa > Chordata > Actinopteri > Cypriniformes > Xenocyprididae > Culter > Culter alburnus. The sequence goes on from JAOTNS010002751.1 coordinate 6,665, forward strand.
TGAATGCTGTAGTACCTGTGAGATCTGATCTGATGTTAAACTACAACTGCAGCTCAAGATCTCCACCAAACTCTTTATGCCATGAATGCGGTTTATTTCTTTACACTTCAAGTGGAACACAACATCAAACCGCCCTTTGTAGAGGTCACCAGATGCCCAGTCCATCATGATCTTCTGCACAATGAAAGATTTCCCATTCCCAGAATTCCCCTGCAGTATAACAGCACTGGGATGAATCCCGTGTCCATCTAGGTCAAACAGAGAGTTCAGATGGACAGAGTCATCACTGCTCCGGGCGCTGAGGACCTGCTGGAAGCTTTCTCCTCTGGATCTGATCTCTTCTTCTCTTTCTTTTTGATCTCTATGTCTCTGAAGGATCAGAGGTTGTGTGTAGCGCTCAGACAGCAGCACTTGTTCACCAGGCAGTGAGTTATACTCGGTCACACACTGATACTCGCTGCGGATCCGCTCCTTATATTTTAAAATCACAGATCTTGTTGCTGCACACATAAAATAGCAATGTTAAACAGGGTTATTGCATTTTAAAACTAATTTTGACATTTTAGATAGGGGTGCACCAACCATTTTTAAAGGACCGAATACGAGTACAATACTGTAACGCAGTTCGTAAGTATGGGAAGAAGGAGGCGGGAACCGGCGAACGTTCAACAAAAACCTTTAATATCAAAATAAACAAAGAACAAAACGAAAGTAATGCCGGCAGACCCTCGTGGACATCTGCCGGCCACACAAACATAATAAAACATAAAATAATATCCAGGCCTGGTCCTCTCTCGTCCTTCACTGTCGTCGCTCCTCCTTTTATGCTTCCGGAGCTCCTCCGTGAGAGACTCCAAGGCCGGTGCACCTCACAGGTGGAGCTTGTTAACTCTCGCGTCACCGGCATCACGCCGTTCCCTCACGGCTCTCGCCCGCCCTGCTCGCCACAAATACTTTTTAATAGTACTCGCAGATACCGATGCTTATACATTTATTAATTTATCTCTCTCTCTGTCTATCTCTCTCTTTTTTTTTTTTTTGGTGATGTTGCAGTTTTCCAAGCACAACAGCAAGACTAATAAATGTAAGACAGCTTCTTTATTATTACTCTAATGAAAAAAGTAATAATTTTTATGTGCTTGTCACAAACTTAAAGAACAAAAATTTCACAGTGTCCATTAACCTTTAAAGGGCATAATTACCAATATGTATAATTGTTGTTATATAAAAAGAAATTTACAAAGAAATTACAAACAATACAACAAATATTATAGAGATATAAAATAAATAACTTGTTTTTCAAATACAGTAGGTTTATTTACCATGTAAACATTTATTTAACATATTTTGTTGTTTTATTAACATTAATGACAAATATAGGCTACGGTCCCTTTAAGACCGAATCCATGGATACTGCCACATATCCTGTTTTCACCCAAAGGTTATGTCCACTCAAGCCATAACTAACTGTATTTACGTGATACTCCATGAGATACTCAACACGTTGGACATTTTGACAACTATGTGTGCATTTGACCATTCAGGCGCAAGGAGAACCGATTGCGCTCAAGAGAGAGAGAGAGCGCTTCTGGTCAGTGTCATTCAGCACGATTCCACCTATCCCTCCTTCACTAATCAATAACGAATTGTGATTGAAAGCATGCAGTTCACAATGTGTGTGTTGTCATCATTCATTTTGAAGTATTTCCACACCTTTGAGGCTGACATTGTTTCTGTTGTTGCAGCCGGTGTCTCTGTGCACAGAACATTCCTTCAGTTACGTCACGTGAGGTATCGGTCTTTGGTATCGGGGGTATTTTTACGAGTACATGAGCTTGGGCCCAACACCAATACTGGTATCGGTGCATCCCTAATTTAAAGTAGACTGTAAGTAGCAGCTAAATTAAAAGGCAAAAGGTAAAACATTCAAGACATATCAGATTTATCTCTTACCTGAGGTTTGTGTTGTTTCAGAGGGTGGGCGAAACAAAGTTGAACCTGCAGAAAATTAAATTTTTAAAACTTTCTTTAAAGGGAACCTCAAGTATTAAGACTTGCATGGCTTAATATAATGTAAATGATGTCTCTTATTGGAATATGTATTAGAAAACCCATGAAAGATTTACATTATTTAGTGACATATATATTATTTCATGACATATTTTGGACAATAGGGGGTGCTATTTTGTTTAGGAGCACAGTGCGTTCTGTCGATGATGTCAAATGGTTGCATTCGGTGCAACCACTGACGTTGCCCTATTGCTATTTTTACTGCAACACAACTCGGTATATAATATACGATGCCACATTGTGCAGCTTTTGGTTGTAATTTTCAGTCAATGAGCCACAAGAGAAGCGATTTAAGTCTTTACTGCTTTACTAGCAATAACAAGAGGAGAAAAGAATGGGAAGATGTCTGTAGATGAATAAAACTTCTTAAAGAACCACGTCTTTGTTCTCTCCACTTTAGCCCTGATGACTTTTTTTAATGATCTTTTGTGTCGAATCTGCAGTTCGGAGCGCCAAAGTCACGTGATTTCAGCAGTTTGGCGGTTTGACATGCAATCCGAATCATGATTCGACAAAAGATTCATAACGCTCCGAAGCTTCATGAAGCAGTGTTTTGAAATCAGCCATCACTAAATAAGTCGTTATTTTGTTTATTTATTTTTTGGCGCATCAAAAATATTCTTGTCGCTTTATAATATTAATATTGAACCACTGTACTCACATGAACTGATTTAGATGTGTTTTTAGTACCTTTATGGATCTTGAGAGAGGAAATGTCATTGCTGGCTATGAAGGCTTCACGGAACCATCGGAATTTATCAAAAATATCTTAATTTGTGTTCAGAAGATTAACGAAGGTCTTACGGGTGTGGAACAACATGAGGGTGAGTAATAAATGACAGAATTTTCATTTTTTGGTGAACTAACCCTTCAACTTAAAATTTTTGAGGTAACTGATTGACTCATTTTTTTTTTGAGTTTTGCCAACTTATTCAGGTTTTCAGATACGATAAGTTAATTTAGGATTTTTCACAAATTTGTAAATCTTAACTTGATTTAGGATTCTTACAAAATTTTAGGATCTTACAAAATCTCATCTTATCTGTATTTAGGAAATCTTAAACCGCTCCATCGAGTTCCAATGAGTTCCAATAAACTGTCATCTGTTACCAAGCAACCAAAGACACGCAATCTGCTTCTGAGATAAACCTAAAATCAAAATGGAGAAACAACAGCGCGCTTTTAATTCCAATGCGGCAGAGACTCGAAGTTCCATTGGAAAGAACGTTAATGTGACGAGCAGGGCGGGCGAGAGCCGTGAGAGAACGGTGTTACAATATATTCGGTTCCTGAAATATTCTGTTCCACTGGGTGGCGCTTACGCGAATATTCATGATATCCTCCTATTGTGGGCGTGTCCTTGAGAGAACGTGCAAGCGAATGGAACTGAAAATATTAGCACACGCTCCTCAAATCGCATCGGATTAATGGATCAATTCGAAAAGGTAATAAAATATTCATTTGGAATATAAACATTTGGAGCAATTTTGATGACAGTCTTCATGCCAGCTTTGTTGTTACTTAAAGAATGTTATTTTTGTTTAAAATATTATAATTATGATAGGAAATTATAGTTTAGTATTGTTTTATTTAAAGTTTGACAAGGCAGGATATTGCAGCACAAAACCCTGAAATGTGTCAAACATAACACATACTCAAACAACCTTATGTACCTGATTTAAAACAATTTCAAAAGCAGTCAAATAAAAAAATTCTGATAATAATATATTTCTGAGGTAGCCTAACACAGCACAAATACACAGAAAAAATAGACAGCTCTTTACTGACATACTTAGTCAAATATGACGTCATAAAGTACTGAAGTCTTTGAGCTCCAGTCTGGACATCCATCCTTTTAACAATGTTTGTCATGTCTTTCAATTATTGCACATTCACCTATAGGTCAATCAAGGTCAGTTACAATAACTTCGAACACTAAAGAGACCTTTCTTCAGAATATTTCAGGAACCGAATATATTGTAACAACACTGCAAGACCGATGCAATGCGCAGCTTACGCTCATTATCACCAAATATACACTGACAAGAAGCGACAGTCAATAGAACGTTCCATTGAAACACCAGCGCCCAGCAGCCGCCCTGCGTTTCCGCCATTTCAATGGGAATATCAGCTGCTTTGTAAAAAAAAAAAAAAAAAAAGTACATTAAAGCTGAAATTAGCCGAAAACCTGAATGATGACAACACAGAATAACGTACAAACAGTAGACTAGTGATCATTTAATTTTTTTATTATACAGACTTTGTTTATTTCTTCCACTTTTTTCTCCACAAAACCTTTGCTCTCTAGAAACTAAAGTTGCAAAGTTGATCACTGACAAGCCACGCAATATCGCGTTCATATCGCAGATGAATCGCCTTCGATAATGAACGCGATATTGCGTGGCTTGCACGGCTCTGTCTATTAAATGCCGCTCCATTTGAAAGCAGGTGATGGCGATTTAGCGGTAATCAGGGAACCGGCTTTACTGACGAAATGCACGTGACAATCTCATGCGATATATCGCCCAGCCCTACTAGAAACCCATGTCAGTTTTTGGTTAAAATTCTTTAAAAGGCTTATAAACATTGAATTATTACCAACATATGAAATTAAATTAAGGACATGCATCAGAAAAATTGGGAATGTTTGACAATATTATGAGTAACAGCTTGATTTTGCAGTGTTGTCTAATGTCCATTAAAACAAAAGTGTGAATTATGGGATAAAGGACACAGCATTGCATCATGTATTATAAGATCATTTATGTTTGTAGCGTGATCCATTAAAGGTGATAGAGAGGATTTTTTCGTCGACTGAGAATCCAAAGACTGTTACTGAGTTTTTGAAATGAGCACATGCGTAAGAACAACCCCTCTCCTTCACAGCTCATTTCAAAGGAACACCTTCCAAAACTCGTGCACGAGTATTTGAACACGAGTGTTTACCACCGGCATTTGCTGTGTTGATCGCATAAACGATTGGCTGATGTTTTTAAGGCCCTACCTCGTGCACAGATGATGTATATTAATATTATTACTTTCAGTGCCCCTAATAAATAGTCTTTTATCAGTTAGTAAAGACAGTTTCAAGTAATATTGCAAAAATGTATAAAACAAAACATCCTCTTTAGCACCTTTAAAACATACAATATAGCTATTTCAATTCAGACCTAGATATTATTACTATTACTCCACTAGGTCTAAAATATATTGTTCGCTGCAAACATGATTATTTTAAATTTATTAATTATTAATTTTCTATTAATAAATGTGTAAAGTTGCATAAAATGGAAATACACAATAAAGTAGGCTAACTACGTTACCTTAGATGGTTGAATGGTTGGTTCCACAACTGGTTAGAATAAAATATTAGGCAATACAACATTTACTGTAGCAGCCATACAATTACTGGTGACTTAATTTAAAAAAATGTTCTATTGCGCTTCTGATTTGGCAGTGAATTTCGCCGATTTTGGGTGTGTAAGATATGAAGGATTCTTTGGTCCAGTTAGTATTTTTCACCCCATAATGGCGGCCGCGCTACCGGAGCGCCATCTAGTGACTGTTAGCAAAAAAGTATCAAAGTGTCACCTATTGGGTTCTAAGCTCTTTGTTATCACTCGCGCCACCGGCCTCGCGCCGTTCGACGGCTCTCGCGCGCCCTGATCGTCACAGATTTGTTCAGCAAGTTTTCACCTTCGCTCACTCACAAAGATAAGGAAATATTTCATCATTAAATCTGGGTCATATTCATATTCTGGGTCCTCTAAAAGTCTCTCCACCATTAAACGTAAGTATAGGGATACCCATTGTGGTTTGAAGTTAGGACACCAGTTGGGTTGTCCTAAAGTTAAGACAGCTTTTAGTATTTTTTGTCGAGTTAGGATGCTTCTGTAATACTCGTTTCCTATCCATAGTTAAAGGGTTAGTTCACCCAGAAATGAAAATTTTGTCATCTATTACTCACCCTCATGTCGTTCCACACCCGTAAGACCTTCGTTCATCTTCAGAACACAAATTAAGATATTTTAGTTGAAATCCAATGGCTACTGATTGTGAGGCCTTCATAGCCAGCAATGACATTTCCTCTCTCAAGATCCATTAATGTACTAAAAACATATTTAAATCAGTTCATGTGAGTACAGTGGTTCAATATTAATATTATAAAGCCACGAGTATATTTTTGGTGCACCAAAAAAAACAAAATAACGACTTATATAGTGATGGCCGATTTTAAAACACTGCTTCACAATGATCCGATGCTTTCTGAAGCAGTGTGTCGAATCTGCAGTTCGGAGCGCCAAAGTCACAGAAATTTCAGTTTTTTGGGTGAACTAACCCATTAAGATACGATTATGCACTTAAGAAATTACTTGATTCTGTAATAGCGTTTGTCCTAAATGAGGTCCTAACTGAAACTGTCATGGTTACCAAACAGATAAGATAGGATTCTGTAGTTAAGATCTTTCTGTAATATGCCTCCCGAGGTGTAAATTATACGATTTCAACAGCTAAATCTAAAAGTAGTAGATCCTTTTACTAATACAACAATGAATACATTTTAGCATTTGACCTGTGATTACACATCAAAATACTCAATATATTATCAAAAAACACATTTTACTTACTAGGTGTATTATGTATGATGTTGACATCGCCTGTTATTGTATTGTTAGTGATCACAGATGCTGTAATCTGACTTCCACTCTGAGCTGCAGCGCTGACATTTGTCCCAGCATCAGATCTGACAATGTCTGTGTTACTGCGATACACTAAATGACAAGGTAAAAAATTATTTTAGGCACCCAATAACTCTATTATTAATGTTTATTAATGTTCATTTTAGCCTTAAATATCATGAATGAAATGAGCACTTATTCAAGCTTTGTGTAATGATTTGACACAAGCTGAATTAAGGGTGATTGGGTCATGAGGTCAAATGGGACAGTATAACTATAGAATTGATTTCCTCACTTAAAGGTGCTCTAAGCGATGTCACGCGTTTTTAGGCCAAAATATTTTTTTGTCACATACAGCAAACATCTCCTCACTATCCGCTAGCTGCCTGTCCCCTGAGCACACTGTAAAAAAACGTACTCCACCCAGGATCACTTAGAGCACCTTTAATGAGTGAAAATAAAAACTTTTTTTGCTGAGCCCTAGCTGTGAGATCACATCATTTAAATGTGATGACCTCATTAGCGTGACATCATGTAGGTGGGCGGGGCAGGCATTAAACAGGAAGTTCACTGTGAAATGCATGAACTGAGGAAATGACATAAGCTCTTGATAGTTTTAATAATAAGGTCCTAAAATTGTCATAGCTACTATATTGTACAAACTTTTTGGGTGGATGGGACAGCATCATTTTAGGTGATTGAGAAAGTGCTGAAAGGCTTTGCTTATTAAGAAAATGATTAACCTTGCAATAGATAATAATTGGTTCCCAACCTCGTTATTTGTGCAAGCTCTAATCAACCACAAAAATATTCATGAACTAGCTAGATTTTGATCAAATAAAATGACCAAATTCTGAAAATAGAAACATTATAGTTTTTGATAAACAGATGACAAAAACAGATTTTGTTGCAGAAATAAACCATATTCATGTTTCTGTTAATGGTTTGTGCAGATTAAATGTGTTTTCAAACAGTTCAGGATTTTGATCAGTTTACATAAATGAATTTTGGACCTTTTTTTTTTTTTCTTGATTTTAAAATGTTTTCAATGACTTTTAGACTTCAAGCCTTTTTTTTTTTACCTCAATTGCATGTGTTGTACTGTATGAATTGTGGACGATTTATAAACTGAGAAACAAAGTTAAACAAAATAAACATGGACTCATAACAGACAGAAAAGGAAACATTGCATATGAAAATATATCAAAGTATGAACTAACTTATGCAATACAGTAAATATTCTTACACTGCCCTAAATCAGTGAAAAGATGTGCTGTCCCAATCACCCAAATGTATCATGTGTTACTGATGTTTTTTAATTTATGGCAAGAAACTGCAAAAGGCAGAATCCAAAGCTGTCCCAATCACCCTTAATTCACCCTAACTTTTTTAAAAAGCACTTTATAGACTACTAATAAAGCTTAAAGCTCTTTCGCTGTGACTGATGAAATCATGTTACACCCAAAACCATGAGGCAAAAAATAATTAGAAAATGCCTAGTTGACAGCCTACTGTTAAAATTGTCCATCTCAGTCAGTTCATTCTCTGCAAGAATAGAAACACAAACAATAATAAACAATAATATAAAATGAATGTGAATTTTAAGAACTTCAAGTATATTTTATATTACACTTAAATGAAAAAAAAAAAAAAAAAATCATAGTGTTAACAGCTTGCGTTAGGAGTCTTATAGCAGAACAAGTTTATTTAGCATGAGTTTTGCACTGATATTCACAATATAAAGACGGACCGTCTCTAAAGTCACACCCGACATTGTTATGCATGTTTCTAACTTCAATAACATTTGAAGAGAATAATTTACAGTCATAAGACCAGCTGAAAAGTGACTGTAAATTATTCTCTTCAAATGTTAGTTAAGTTAGAATCGTGCACCAATGTTGGATGCAACTTTAGAGACGGTCCCGTCTTTATAATTGCGAATATCGAACATCAAACCAACTTTATAAAGTTGTGAAGTTACCTTGTTTTTTCACTGCGGTCAAGCCAGCCGCAGTTTGAAAATACACGGTCAAGCCAGCCGCCCAAAAAAAAAATTGTGTGCGCCTATTACTATAAATACGGTAATTTCAGGAACAGCAGAGAGAGAACGCGCTTTCAGAGCGCTTGAGTTGCCCATATCTATCTACTATCTATCTATCTACTCTATCTATCTATCTTTATTCAGTCTAATATATAAACATCTCTTTCTTTCTTTCTTTTTTCTTTCTTTCTTTTTCTAATATATCTATCTTTTTTCTTTCGATTATACATCCATCTCTTTCTTTTTTCTTTCTCTTACTATATCTTTCTTTTTTCTAATATATCTATTTCTTTTTTGTTTCTAATGTCTTTCTTTCTAATATTTCTTTCTTTCTCTTAACATATCTTTCTTTTTTTGTATTATATCTTTCTTTTTTCTAATATATCTCTTTCCTTTTTCTTTGTAATGTCTATCTTTCTAATATTTCTTTCTATCTCTGTTGTTATTTTACAATTACTCTTGAATTAAATTGTGTTAACTGTCTTACTGCATAGGATTACTGTCTGATTAGGCCTAAAAACCTCATCTTTAAATAGTAGAAAATACCAATGTCTGTTCTATAGGGGACGTCCCATACAGTATGCATACCTCATAAATATCCCTTTTACTGCAGCATTTTGGAGATATGCCCATTATTCGACTTCAAAGGCCTATAAACACCTCATTTCAAATAAGTAAAAAAAACAATGAACTGTTTTCTATAGGGGCGTCCCATAGAGTATGCATCCCCATATGAGTACATTTTACTGCAGTATTTTGGAGATATGCCACATTATTCGACTTCAAAGGCCTATAACTCATTTCAATAAGTAGAAAAAACAAATGGTCAGTTTCTATAGGGGGTCCCATAGAGTATGCATACCCCATATCAGTACATTTTACTGCAGCATTTGGAGATATGCCACATATTCGACTTCAAAGGCCTATAACACTTCATTTCAAATAAGTAGAAAAACTAATGGTTTGTTTCTATAGGGGACATCCATAGAGTATGCATGAGTTTCTATAGTCCCATAGAGTATGCATACCCATATGTACATTTTACTGCAGCATTTTGGAGATATGCCACATTATTCGACTTCAAAGGACTATAAACACCTCATTTCAAATAAGTAGAAAAAAACAAATGGTTGTTTCTATAGGGGACGTCCCATAGAGTATGCATACCTCATATGAGTACATTTACTGCAGCATTTGGAGATATGCCACATTATTCGACTTCAAGGCCTATAAACCCCTTTTCAAATAAGTAGAAAAAACAATGAACTGTTTCTATAGGGACGTCCCATAGAGTATGCATACCCATATGAGTACATTTTACTGCAGCATTTTGGAGATATGCCACATTATTCGACTTCAAAGGCCTATAAACACCTCATTTCAAATAAGTAGAAAAAAAATGGTCTGTTTCTATAGGGACGTCCCATAGAGTATGCATACCCCATATCAGTACATTTTACTGCAGCATTTCGGAGATATGCCACATTATTCGACTTCAAAGGCCTATAAACACCTCATTTCAAATAAGTAGAAAAAACAATGGTCTGTTTCTATAGGGGACGTCCCATAGAGTATGCATACCTCATATGAGTACATTTTACTGCAGCATTTTGGAGATATGCCACATTATTTGACTTGGAGGCCTATAAAACTTCATTTCAAATAAGTAAAAAAAAATGGTCGTTTCTATAGGGGCGTCCCATAGAGTATGCATACCCCATATGAGTACATTTTACTGCAGCATTTTGGAGATATGCCACATTATTCGACTTCAAAGGCCTATAAACACCTCATTTCAAATAAGTAGAAAAAAACAAATGGTCTGTTTCTATAGGGGACGTCCCATAGAGTATGCATACCCCATATCAGTACATTTTACTGCAGCATTTTGGAGATATGCCACATTATTTGACTTTAAAGGCCTATAAACACCCATTTCAAATAAGTAGAAAAAAATAATGGTTTGTTTCTATAGGGGACATCCCATAGAGTATGCATACCTCATATGAGTACATTTTACTGCAGCATTTTGGAGATATGCCATTATTGACTTCAAGGCCTATAAAACCTCATTTCAAATAAGTAGAAAAAACAAATGGTCTGTTTCTATAGGGGACGTCCCATAGAGTATGCATACCCATATGAGTACATTTTACTGCAGCATTTGGAGATATGCCACATTATTGACTTCAAAGGCCTAAACACTCATTTCAAATAAGTAGAAAAAACTGTTTCTATAGGGGACGTCCCATAGAGTATGCATACCTCATATGAGTACATTTTACTGCAGCATTTTGGAGATATGCCACATTATTTGACTTTGGAGGCCTATAAAGACTTCATTTCAAATAAGTAGAAAAAAAAATGGTTTTCTATAGGGGACGTCCCATAGAGTATGCATACCTCATATGAGTACATTTTACTGCAGCAGATGCCACATTATTCGACTTCAAAGCCTATAAACACCTCATTTCAAATAAGTAGAAAAAAAAAATGGTCTGTTTCTATAGGGGACATCCCATAGAGTATGCATACCCCATATGAGTACATTTTACTGCAGCATTTTGGAGATATGCCACATTATTCGACTTCAAGGCCTATAAAACCTCATTTCAAATAAGTAGAAAAAAAACAATGGTCTGTTTCTATAGGGGACGTCCCATAGAGTATGCATACCCCATATGAGTACATTTTACTGCAGTATTTTGGAGATATGCCACATTATTCGACTTCAAAGGCCTATAAACACCTCATTTCAAATAAGTAGAAAAAAACAAATGGTCTGTTTCTATAGGGGACGTCCCATAGAGTATGCATACCCCATATCAGTACATTTTACTGCAGCATTTCAGAGATATGCCACATTATTTGACTTCAAAGACCTATAAACACCACATTTCAAATAAGTAGAAAAACTAATGGTTTGTTTCTATAGGGGACATCCCATAGAGTATGCATACCTCATATGAGGACATTTTACTGCAGCATTTTGGAGATATGCCACATTATTTGACTTTGGAGGCCTATAAAGAATTCATTTCAAATAAGTAGAAAAAATAATGGTTTGTTCTATAGGGGACATCCCATAGAGTATGCATACATATGAGTACATTTTACTGCAGCATTTTGGAGATATGCCACATTATTGACTTTGGAGGCCTATAAAGACTCCATTTCAAATAAGTAGAAAAAAATAAAGGTCAGTTTCTATAGGGGGCGTCCCATAGAGTATGCATACCTCATATGAGTACATTTTACTGCAGCATTTTGGAGATATGCCACATTATATGACTTTGGAGGCCTATAAAGACCTCATTTCAAATAAGTAGAAAAAAAAAAGGTCTGTTTATAGGGGGCATCCCATACAACATGCATACCTCAAATGAAAACTGTTTTTACTGCAGCATTTTGGAAATATGCTATATTATTTGACTTCAGAGTCCTTTAAACACCTACTTTCAAATATATAGGAAAAAACAATGGTCTTCTTTTATAGGGACGTATGCATACCTCACATCTATTATTTTGTTATTGTTCTATTTATACACCTATAAAAACCTCATTTCTAATATTTAGAAAAAAACTATTTGTTCTGTAAGACTTGATTTTCAGTTTTAGACAAAAACTGAGATCAAGCACCCTGCAATAAAGCAATAAAACTCAGAGAAATAGCATAGGACAACGCCTTGCCCTAAACTGTCCTCACACGTCTACAGGAAACACACACATACACAAGCCCTCCTTCCTTTCCCCCTGACACAAGTTACTGAAAGTTCTCCAAGATGTATAATGTATCTGGTATATCTATTGTTTTTTCCTTTCATGTTTGGTATCATTTTAAATGTCTCAGTGCGGTTGGTAAAATGGTCGCAAATTCACAGCAGTCACTGGTATTATGAAGAAGGTTGAAAACTAAGGAGAATTTAGTCCTCTTTTTGAGTGGTGTTGTGAAAACCCACTCCTCTCCCCCTAAAACACGTGTTGGTGTAGTAAAAAATTACAACCCTTTTGTTCTGGTCTGTGTATATAAGGTAAAGTGCAAAGCAGTCATGTGGGATCTTCTGTAGCCAGAAACCCCATACAGTGATGGGTGCGTGTCTTAAAAACACTAATCCACCACTTTGTGTATATGCAATTGTTAGGGTTAGGGTTAGAGTCATAGAGTCATCTTTGAGCAACTGATGTTATTATTTCTGATTTCTGATTTCTGAATTGGCTTCTAATTGGTTATTTGTGTAACTGGCATGATACACTTTTACCTGACAAATAAAATGGGTAACACTTTATAATCTCACACAGTTAAGCATAAGTTAAGCATTAGTTAAGCACTAGTAAATAGTCAATTCATCATTTATAAAGCATTAATAGACATTAGTAAGCCATTTATAAATACAACTATAAATGCTTTGTTCTTGATTTATAAGCATATCTATAATGAGTTTATTGATTGTATTTTCATACTTTATTAATGATCAATTTATTATTTCTAAATTATGTATTACATTATTCACAAACCAGTTATTTAGGAATTGTCAGTGGTTCCTAAGATCATTTGTGAAGTGTAAGTAAATGATTAATAAAATATTTAAATGTACATTTATGCATCTCAATATTCAGACATATAGTATTAGTTACTCAGTGTGTTAATAAATGCTTTATTAACACATATTCCTAGTGTCAAAACTACCTCAGTACTAACTTTAAAACATGAGAGAACAGCACTGCAGAAGATCACTGAACCTTTAAATCTCATTTATAAAAGCTTTACAAAGCATAAATAGTCCTCACTTTAGATGAGCTCACAAAATTGTTAACTAAACACTTCTAAATATTTTATAATTATCTGAATTAATCATGAATTGCAATAGGAATATGTGTTAATAAAGCATTTATTAACATACTAAGTAACTATTATTATATGTCTAAATAATAAGATGTATAAATGAATGTTTAAATAGTTTATTAATCATTTACTTACACTTAAATGATTTTATGAATCACTGACAACTTCTGAATAACTGGTTTGTAAATAATGTTATACTTAATTTAGAAATGATAAATTGGTTATTAATAAAGTATAAATACAATTAAGCTCATTATAGATATGCTTATAAATCAAAAATAAAGCATTTATATCTGTATTTATAAAATGGCTTACTAATGTCTTTTAATGCTTTATAAGTGATGAATTAATCGTTTACTAATGCTTAACTAATGATTCATAGCGTGCAGTTATTATAAAGTGTTACCATAAAATGTTATATTTGATTTACTCTGGATTCTCCTGATATCATTATTAGCAGTAAATTATGGGAGGCTAATGTTAACGTAAATCTGTGTCCAGGGTAGAACAAACTGAAGATGCATTAATGAAGGAGCAGTAGGCACTTCATCTGAAGACCTTTTGATTTCAGTTTACCACTGATTTAGTAAGGTGTATGGAAGTGGCTAAATTAAAATACACTTTTGTTTGAGTAAGCAGTAGGCAACTGACTAAAGGTTTAGCTAACTTATTACACCCTCTGACGAAGATCAGACTGGCAAGTTTATGTTTGTGAGTTTACCGCAAAAGCCGGGAAGAGTACCTCTGTGTGGCATTGGGTCCTTGATGAACAAATAATTGAAAGGATACCCAGAATAATCAAATATCTAAGTTAATACATAACCAATGATTAATTTCTTATTGGAAACACAACCTAAGACTAATAATCATTTGAAATCGGAGTCAGATTAAACAAGTGAAATTAAGTGAACTTCACAGGGGCACTGAAAAGACATACATGCATTAACCTTCGCCCAGGCCGTCGGATTCCGTTTTTGGGTTCCCTATACAGTTAGTTTCTAAAGGGGATGTTCCATACAATATGCATACCTCATATGGAACCATTTCTCATAAGGGATGTGCCTTACTATATGCACAACACACATGAAACCATTTTACTGCAGCGTTTTGGAGACACACATCTTTATTCTACTTTATTCACCTATAAAAACCTAATTTCTAATAAGTAGAAAAAACGAATGGCCAGTTCTTATAGGGGACATCCCGTACCATATACACACACCACATATGAAAACATTTTACTGCAGCATTTTGGAGATACACATGTCACATTTTACTACTTCAGATGCCAATAAAGTCCTCTTTTCTAATAAGTAGAAAAAAGTATTGGCCAGTTCTTATATGGACGTCCCATACTATATGCACAACTCATATGAAACCATTCTACTGCAGCATTTTGGAGATATATCACATTTTACTACTTCAGATGCCTATAAAGTCCCCATTTCTAATAAGTAACAGAAAAACTAATGGTCAGTTTCAGTGGAGGTGTGTCAGGCATTAATGCCCAGCCAATCCCTGTTTCCTATCAGTCAAAAAAAATGGATGGTATATTCCTGTAGGGGTCATCCCACATTATATACGCACTTCATATGTAGCAAACTAACTGTGGTGTTTGGGAGAAATATGCAATTTTTCAAGGACATTATGTCGATGATTTGTTGCAGAATCTTTTCAGGTCCGGATTGTGGTTAGGTAAAAACCAATCACGTTTGAGCGTGCTAGCAAATGAAATTAAGTCTCTTGTTGTGGCTGGAATTAAAGTTGAGGCAGCAAAAGTTGTTAGAAGGCAGCAAAATAACCCTTATCTATCGTTATCGGTCTCTGGAATCACCGGCTTTGCCAGAGAGCACCATTTAGACATGATTTCTATTAAATGGAATATGATACATTTTACACAGATTTCATTCAAGCCATGATTTAAACATACATTTGAGATTTAAATTAATTTCAAACCAGACCAGACATGCTTTCAATCAATCATTCAAAAGTTATCACACTTTCATGAATTGTGGGTGTTCTAAAGCATAACAGCTTACATGTAGCATGTTTAGACATGATATAAAATTTATGCAGTTGAAAGATGTTTGATACAAATTGTTTGGAACAATTAAATGCTGTTTTAGTTGTAGAAACAGTCTCTGTGTGTTTTTCTGTAAAGTTAGGTCACTCAGAGAAACAGGCCTGCATAGTCTCTGTCTCTTTTGATCTGGAGATCAAAGATTCTTTATTTTCTGGTGACCATTTGGTTTCTACAAATGACTTAAAGGTTTGTCTCCTCTCCTTCAGTCAGGAAGCATGGGTGCCATAAAAGTACCTAGCAGGGGTGGTTCTGTAGATGGACTGGAGCCGAAAATTAGATTCTTTTGGTTTCTGGAATTATGTTTTGAAATAATCATCTAAATGATTAATTTGTCTGGTTCGTCTTAGTCCTTACATTGTGCTGCGTCAAGCACTTCGGGAACGATATACCCACGCCGCCGCCAACAAGTGCCTGTCTGTGTGAAATCGTGACCCAGGGTCAAGGTCAGGTCCAGGTTATAAAACCTGACAAACGTTTGCGGCGAGGACCAACCTGCCACATCACACACTTTGAAGAGAGACTCCAAAAAGCAAATCCTTAGAGGCAGCCATACTCCGAGTAGAGTGGGCTCTGATCATAAGAGACGGTTGGCCAGCCAACTTGTAAGCAAATGAGATGGCCTCTCTATCCACTTACTTAAAGTTTGTTTAGATGCAGGTTGGCCTCTTCAAGGGGACCGAAACACACAAGAGTTGTTCAGATTCACACCACAGGGCAGCTCTGTGAATGTAAGCATCTAAAGCTCTGAAAGGACAGAGAAAATTAAGTTTCTCCTGGTCTGAATCCTGGAAAGGAGGAGGACAGGAGGCCTGCAGCATAATAGGGCCTGCCACATTAGTGGGAACCTTAGGAACATAACCTTCCCAAGGAAAAGAAGGCTTTAACCATGCCTGGAGCGAAGTCCAGGCAGGAGGGAGAGACCAACAGAGCTTGAAGGTCTCCAATTCTGGAGACAAAATAGCGAGCAGAACAGAGTCTTGAGAGTGAGGAACTTCTCAGGAACCTCTTCAATGGGCTCAAATGGAGAAAGAGATAGGCCTTCTAAGACTATGGCCAAATCCCAAGTCAGCACCCTCTGATGTACCTTAGGTCTTAGCCTCAAAGTGCCACAAAGGAAGCGAGTTACCTATGGGTGTCTCCTCACTGATGTACCATCCAGAGGAGTATGGTAAGCTGAGATGGCTGCCACATATACCTTCAAGGTGGAAGGAGATAACCAACATACAACCTCTACAACATGCAGCGAACACATTCCACTTATGTACAGATGCAGCCTCTGCCATGTCTGTACCATTGCATCCAACCCCAGAGGGGCCGGATACTGAGGGAGTAAAACAAGGGACAGTGTGTTATCTCTCGAGATGCAAACAGAGTGCTCCCACAGGAGCTCCACCACCACGAGGTGAAGTCTTCACTCCCCAGGCATCAGCCCCTGCCTCGACAGGATGTCAAATAATGTGCCATATCTCCAAAATGCTGCAGTAAAAAGGATAGATATGCATACTGTATGGGACATCCCCTATAGAAACAGACCATTGTTTTTTTCTACTTATTTGAAATGAGGTGTTCATAGGCCTTTAAAGTCTCCAAGTATCAGTGACATTCTCCAAGATTTCACAGGTAAAATTGACTCCTAT
>JAOTNS010002752.1:0-36213 GCA_028476615.1 Culter alburnus
AAAACAGATTGAAGTATTGGGCATAACTGGTTAGCGTTACTGTGCATTCTATGGAAACGTCCACAGTCGTACAAATTACCGTGTCAATATTATTCTTTTTAGCTACTTTATCATTCTTTACCGCGAAACTTACCTTTCCCTTTCATCTGTAAATACTAAAGAGCACGCGGTCTTGAATTCACTGCATCTTCAATGAACATTAAGCCCCGCCTTCTTTGATCTGATTGGCTGTCACTGAGGCAGCCCAGCATTAAGAAATATCAAATATTGGGGGGACTTGACCCCCTTGACCCTGGTTACGGCCCTGTGTATCCAAACGTGAATCTCAATTATGTTGTTTGCGATCGTGATGTGAAATTAATGCACTTACGCAACTTCTGAGCAGCAGTACAAGCTCTTCCGTGTTTTAATAAACAAACATTTGGAAATATTGTAATAAATATTAGGAATTTCACTCTTTAACTTTTGAGTTTTTAAGTTGTCAGTGTAGAGAGTGTTAATATATACATGAATATAATAAATCAGGAAACGAGAAGATTTAATAAACATTGTATATGACGCATGTGAAAGTGCGATAAATCTAATCAAATGTAAAATTTAAATTTCTCAAATGAAAACTAACATGATTACAATTATTTTTGAGAAACATAATAGTGATTATTAGTTTAACCCAGTGTTATTTTAGTATCATTCAGATAGTTTTTAATTTTTATTTCAGTTTTAGTTATTTTAGTATACAAAGTTAAACTGATTAAAAATTAGAAATTGTTTTTTTTTTTTAAATAAAAAAATACTTGATTTTATTTCAGTTAATTTTAATTATATTTAAAGCAAAAAAAGTTTATTTCTTATGGTTCTTATGGTCTAAGTTTTGGTTAACTCTGGTGTCCCTGGTGTGTGGGTGTAGGATCTTCTCGTCTAACCTGAAGGAGCGGATGGCTCAGCGCTTCTACAATCTGGTGCTGCTGCCCAGAGTCCGAGACGACATCACGGAGTACAAGCGGCTGAACTTTCACCTCTACAGCGCGCTGAAGAAAGCGCTCTTCAAACCCGGAGCCTGGTTCAAAGGTCAGTTCATCTGCATATTCTGCAATTCATTGTACTCTTGAAATTGTTTATTAAATTACTGTGCAGAATTAGTCGAAATGCATAATGTGCCACATTTATACTGCGAAGGTGGCACAGAAGCTGAGCTGGCATAATTTAGCCTGGCTTGTACGCTGAATTTTGATCAGCCTTAACTCAGCTGTGCCTTTATGCTGATTAGATGCACACAGGAATATTCCAATAGCTTGAGCAATAAAACTCAATTTATTTGATTTCTTTATTTATTTTAGAGAAGAGCATCAGTAATGATGTGCATGTAAACCTGTACTGTAACTGAACACTAGAGGGCGCTGGTGACCTTCAGTAGTGCTCAGATGTATGACTAGATGAGTTTCATTTTTTTAAACATTCAGTTTATCAAAGTTGCTTTTTTATCTATCAAGATAAGTTTTTCTATACCACTGAGATGAACAGAAAAGAGGAAATGGAACATCCTGGACTTCACTGGAAACAAATAATTTCTGGTTAAATTATGTTGTGACTAGTAAAGAAAACATCACTGTATTAATTAACAGATCACAGAGAAGAAACTGAACTTTGACTGTAACGCTGTTATTATTGTTTACTGAAACTATTAAAATTCTTTTGGTTAATTGAAATAAAATCAAAGATAAATATTTGATGGATAGCTTGAACTTAATCTACGTTTGTCATGACAAATAAAAATAAATTAGGTAGAAATATTTCATATGAACACAAACTAATAAAATGACAAGAGCATATGGTAAAATATAAGACGAGGCACTCCAGGTCGAACCACTGTTTTCCTGCACTGGTCAGTTTTGAGATTCTGGGCTATTTTGCTTCATCAGACTAGAGGAAAGAAAACATCCAAAAACACATTTGAGTGTTTATCTTTATTGCACTGTTTCTATTTGCGTCTGTACATTTCAGTTTCAGTCCACACCTTCAAAGTCTGTTTTCTCAAATGAGTTTTTTTCTCCACTTCAGTAACACTTACTTTACACCAAAATTTACAGTTTTATTCATATCTATTCTGAAGGATTTTACTGAGGGGTTTGTCATATATCATTCACATGGTATAAATTTAACATTCCTAAACAGGGTGAAAATTTATTTCTTTTTTTTTCTGTCCGCTGAGAGTATTTTCTGATTCATGGACTGATTAAAAAGAGAACTGCAAAATCCCCTCTGTAAAAACCTTTAACTCTAATGTGTCAATAACATGAGAACTTTGATCCTGGCATATTTATGCATATCTAATTAGATAATGCATATTTGCATATTTAAGGCGAGACACTCCAGGTGTATAGGGTAAAACATTAACTAATAGATATCACCACACGATCGATTACATAATAACCACAAACATTATTTTATAACAAGTTTTCTGAAATGTTGTTTATATATGCACATGAGGCTTTATCTAATTAAATATGCACTAATTTGCATACATTTTCAGAAAAAATCTGAATATTGGATGGAAGTCAAGTTCAACATTCTTGACACATTAGAATCAAAGGTTTTTACAGAGGGGATTTCTCTTTTTATCACTCCACAAATCAGAAAATACTGTCAACAGCCAGAAAAAAATATTTTTTTAGGAATAAATCTTGTATAAAATCAGGCAAACTATACTCCTCTGTAAAACCGTCAGAATATACAGTACAGTCCAAAGTTTGGAACCACTAAGATTTTAATGTTTTTAAAAGATTTCGTCTGCTCACCAAGGCTATATTTATTTAATTAAAAATACAGTAAAAAACAGTAAAATTGTGAAATATATTACAATTTAAAATAACTGTGTACTATTTAAATATTTTGACAAAGTAATTTATTCCTGTAATGCAAAGCTGAATTTTCAGCATCATACTCCAGTCTTCAGTGTCACATGATCCTTCAGAAATCATTCTAATATGCTGATCTGCTGCTCAAGAAACATTTATGATTATTTTCAATGTTGAAAACAGTTGTGTACTTTTTTTTTTTTCAGGATTCCTGATGAATAGAAAGTTCAAAGAACAGCATTTATCTGAAATACAAAGCTTCTGTAGCATTATACACTACCGTTCAAAGTTTTGGGGTCAGTAAGAATTTTTATTTTTATTTTTTGAAAAGAATTAAAGAATGAATACTTTATTCAGCAAGGATGCAAATCAATCAAAAGTGGCAGTAAAGACATTTATAATGTTACAAAAGATTAGATTTCAGATAAACACTGTTCTTTTGAACTTTCTATTCATCAAATAATCCTGAAAAAAATATTGTACACAATATTTTGTACAATTGTACACATTAAATGTTCTTGAGCAGCAGATCAGCATATTAGAATGATTTCTGAAGGATCATGTGACACTGAAGACTGGAGTAATGATGCTGAAAATTCAGCTTGATCACAGGAATAATTACTTTGTGAATATATTTAAATAGAAAACAGTTATTTAAATTGTAATAATATTTCACAATATTACTGTTTTTACTGTATTTTTAATTAAATAATGTAGCCTTGGTGAGCAGACGAAACTCTTTTAAAAACATTAAAAATCTTAGTGGTTCCAAACTTTTGGACTGTACTGTAGATGGGAATGAAACTGTAATGTTTGGTGTGTGTAAGTGCTGCTGAAGTGGAGATTTCTGACTAAAACTCACTTTGAGGAAATTCTTTAAAGATATGTACTGTAATTGAATTCTACAGACACAAATAGATAAAGATACTTGAAAGCGTATTTGGGATGTTTTCTTTCCACCGGTATGAAAAAACACCAAAAAGTGCAAAATCTCAAATTGACAGGTGCATGAAAACAGTATTTCGCCTGAAACAGAAAACTTGCAAAACACTTGTCTTGAAGCGCCACGATTAATCAGCTGATGAAAGTTTGGTGATGTCTGTTTGTGAGTTACATCTGTGTGTGTTTGCAGGAATCCTGCTGCCGCTGTGTGAATCGGGCACGTGTACGCTGAGAGAAGCCATCATCATCGGCAGCATCCTCACCAAATGCTCCATCCCAGTGCTGCACTCCAGGTGAACGAACACCATGATGGAAAAACTTTGCTTCTCTAAAACTACGAGCTTTAAACACGTGTCAAGCTCACAAACGCCACGGACACCAGCTTTATTTAAAACATTCTCCTCGCAGTTTATAGTCTGAGTTACATCTGACTCGGGTCAAAGTTTGAATTAATTGTTATATACTTGCACTAGCATATTGAATATGACAATTTAGTTCAAACTTTGACCTGCGGAGGGCAGTAATACACTTAGCAGTGTCTACACACTAGAGAAGAAGAAGAAGAGAGCTAGTTCAAGATGAGCATTTATGGTTAAAACGTATACAATTTTTAATTTTTTTAGAAAATGGCCGATGGTTTCTCTAGATTAGACTCTTATTCCTCGTCTGGTATCGTTTAAAGCTCTTTGAAGCTGCACTGAAACTGTCATTTTGACAGCGCTTCTGAAGTGGCATGTGATCTGTGTGAAATAACACTTGGTTTGTTTACGTCCTCTTTGCAGCGCCGCGATGCTGAAACTGGCAGAGATGGAGTATAACGGAGCCAACAGCATTTTCCTGCGGCTGTTGCTGGATAAGAAATACGCCCTGCCCTTCCGTGTGCTCGACGCCCTGGTCGCCCACTTCCTGTCGTTCCGCACGGACAAACGGACTCTGCCGGTGCTGTGGCACCAGAGCCTGCTGACGCTGGTGCAGCGCTATAAAGCCGATCTGTCCTCCGAACAGAAGGAGGCGCTGTTGGAGCTGCTGAAGGTTCAGACGCACCCGTCGATTTCAGCTGAGATACGCCGAGAACTGCAGAACTCCGAGGCGCGAGATCTGGAGGACGCCACCCCCGCCATGACTGTCGACTGAGCCGCGAACTTTGATAACGTGTTGGAATAACATGACGATGAAATGTGGGATTATGCCGCAATATATTTTGCATTTTTGCAGTGATGCTATGTTTATATTTTTGGACTTGGTTAGAACTTAATAAAAATCATAAACTCCAGATCTGTTTGGTTTTATTCAAGCGCTTAACCTTGACATGAAATGTTGTTCTCAATGAATTTTTCTTCCATGATGAGTGAAATAAATGTATATAATCTTGGTTTTATTAATGATTTGTCTATTTGACAAATATATATGATTTATGAAATCGTATGGAAATCGATGAGCTGATGTTAGCAGAAAGGAATTAGTTTTGTGTCTTAAGCGGATTTATTAAATTTAATTAATGATTATGAAAAAAATATCTAATGGAATTTATAAGACCAAAAACAAAAAATGTTTGTTTTAAGTTATGACTTTAAGCGGGATCACGGCCGATGTGACGTCACAACGATCGTCGAGATTCTCGTGAGCGCGGTAACACCGCGCGCCGCAGCTCGCGCACCAGCCTTCCTTAAACTGAACGAAATAATGCGTTTTTATACATGAATTCGGCTAAATGTATATTGTATATAGTTTGTAGGCCTGTTAAGAGTTTAGTACGCGTAAATCCCGCGTCTCGCTCGAAGTTTCTGTCAGAATTACAGTGATGGAGTTACTCTGTCATGAACATGTCGAACTGGACTCGAGCTCTCAGGTAAAATCCAGACCGCTTCGGGCGTTCAGAGACGCGGTTCTGACACAAGACTCGCGGGTCCGACAGAACCTGCTGAGCTCGGAGAGACCGAACATAATCAAACCCGGTACCGAACAGACCGACGTCCAGCCGTACATGCGGCGAATATTAACAGGGTGGATGCTGCAGGTGAGTAGATATCAGATCTGAAATCTTAATTCGAATCATACTGATCTCATGATGTCTTATGAGTCATATTCTGATTCACTGATTCGAATCATACTGATCAATTGATGTCTAATAAATCTGATTCACTGATTCGAATCATTCTGAATCATGACTCATCGTGCGGGTTGTTCTTGATCGAAATTATGACAGTCATAATTATGACAAAAAGTTGAAATTATTACAAAAAAAGTCAAAATTGACGTTGAAATTATTACAAAAAGTTGAAAATACTTTTTGTAATACTGATCTCATGTCTTTTGAGTCATATTCTGATTCACTGATTTGAATCATATTGATCAATTGATGTCTAATAAATCTGATTCACTGATTCGAATCATTCTGAATCATGACTCATGCGCGTTGTTCTTGATCGAAATTATGACAGTCATAATTATGACAAACAGTTGAAGACAAAAAGTTGAAATTATTACAAAAAAAGTCAAAATTGACGTTGAAATTATTACAAAAAGTTGAAAATACTTTTTGTAATACTGATCTCATGTCTTTTGAGTCATATTCTGATTCACTGATTTGAATCATACTGATCAATTGATGTCTAATAAATCTGATTCACTGATTCAAATCATTCTGAATCATGACTCATCATGCGGGTTGTTCTGGAGCAGGTGTGTGAGGATCAGAAGTGCGAGGAGGAGGTGTTTCCTCTGGCCGTTCACTACCTGGACAGGTACATGTCCCAGAATCCCGTGCGCAAATGCCATCTGCAGCTGCTGGGAACCGTCTGCATGTTCCTGGCCTCCAAACTCAGGGAATCGTTTCCTCTGAGTGCCGCCAAGCTGTGCGTCTACACAGACCACGCCGTGACCGTCCCAGAAATCCTGGTAGGTCATGTGACCCATCACTTTTTAGCACTTTGCAAACTGTCCAGCTAAATACGTCACTTTTAGGATTGTGAAAACTCAACTTTGAACTGTTTTTTCCTCATGAAGGATTGGGAGGTGCTGGTGGTGTCGCGGCTCAACTGGGATCTGGCCTCAGTGCTGCCCTCTGACTTCCTGGAGCTGCTACTGCAGGCGCTGCCGCTCAAAGCGCAGAACCACGCGGCCGTACGGAGACACGCCCACTCCTACATCGCCCTGAGCGCCACAGGTACGTCACGCGCACACAATGTGAAGATCAATTCGCCGTGCACGCGTCAGCAGCTTCTCTGTCCGCCCGCCGCTGCCGCTGATCCTGCTCTTTGTTGGCCGTATAAGCCGTGCGTCACATATATTATGAGCCGCTTTTGTTCTCCTGCGCTCGAGTTTCAGCATCTTCTGCTCTGAAGCGTCAGATCTGCATTGTGATAGTGAAATTCAGCACAAGCTCCACCCACTTTAGTTACTGTTGCTAAGTCAGAAAGCTTTACAGGAACAGCTGTGGAAGGTGAATCAGTAATAAATTGGATTTGTTATTCACACACATTTTTATCTGCCATTTTTTACACAATAGTGATGAAACACTTGATAAAGGCTGAATGAATTACAGCTGTAAGTGATCAGAACTGTTGCCTTAAAATAATTTAGATGAAATAATAAGGGCTTGTGTTGTTTTTCAGAGCTGAAGTTCTCTCTCTTCACTCCGTCAGCGGTGGCCTGCTCATGTGTGACGGCGGCTGTTGTCAGACTGAACATCCAGAAAAACACCTTCACCGCTGACGGCCTCCTGCAGCTCCTGAGGAACATCCTGGACGTGGACATGGTGAGGACAGACACCTTCATCCACACAGGACAAACCAATCATGCTTTGGTAAATCACAATTAGGGCATAAACAGTTGAAATTATGAGCAAAAGCTAAAATTATGACATAAAAAGTTGAAATTATTACATAAAAAGTTAAGTTGACAAAAGTCAAAATACATAAAAAGTTAAAATTATTACAAAAAGTTGAAATTATTACATAAAAGTCGAAATCATGACACTCATAATTATGACAACAGTTGAAATTATTACATAAAAGTCGAAATTATGACAATCATAATTATGACAAAAAGTTGAAATTATTACATAAACGTCGAAATTATGACAGTCATAATTATGATATAAAAAGTTTAAATTATTACATAAAAAGTTGAAGTTGACAAAAAGTCAAAATTATGACATAAGTTAAAATTATTACAAAAAGTTGAAATTATTACATAAAAGTCGAAATGACAACAAGTTGAAATTATTACATAAAACAAATAATTATGAAAAAAAGTTGAAATTTTACATAAAAGTCGAAATTATGAAATTATGACAAAGTTGAAATTATTACATAAAAAAAATTGAAATTATACAAAAGAATTAACAAAGTTGAAATTATTACAAAAAGTCGAAATGACAAAAAAATTATTACATAAAAGTTAAATTATTAAAATTATGACAAAAAGTTGAAATTATTACATAAAAATTATGACAGTCATAATTACATAAAAGTCAAAATTATGACAGTCATAATTATGACAAAAAGTTGAAATTATTACATAAAAAGTTGAAATTGACAAAAAGTTAAAATTATGACATAAAAAGTCGAAATTATTACAGTCATAATTATGACAAAAATTTGAAAATATTACATAAAAAGTTGAAATTGACAAAAAGTCGAGATTATGACAAAGTTAAAATTATTACATTAAAAGTTTAAATTATGACAAAAAGTCGAAATTATGACAAAAAGTTGAAGTTATTACATACGTTGAAATTGACAAAAAGTCATAATTATTGGAGAAAGTTGAAATTGTGACAAGTCATAATGACAAAGTTGAATGTCAAAATTCTCATAATTTTGACTTTCTATGTCATAATTTCAACTTTGTCATAATTTAGACTTTCAATGTCATAATTATGATTCACCAAAAGCATGATTATTTTCTTCCACGTGAACCGTGTGTGATGAGTTTGTCTCTGTGATTCAGGCGTCTCTGCGCGAGTGTTTCTCGGCTCTGGACGAGACCATCAACCTGACGCTGCCGGCTCCACCTGAGCTCCAGGGTCAGGACGTCCCGCTCTGACAGGTGGACGCATCAGAACCACTCAAGTTTGAATGAACTTTAGCCTTCTCTTTCTGACGGTTGCCGGTTCTGGTGCACTTGTTGACTATGTTCGCGTTAGTTTTTAATGTAGCAGATGTTCTGCACTCGAGCACATACAGCATTGCCCTGTCAGACACACACACTGCTGATTTCAGACACATCTACTGCTTGTCATTAATTTAACGCACTCTTCTTTGATATGTAATTGATAAACTTTTTCTCAATTGTAAACTTGAAATATGTGAAAATAAAAAGCATAGATTAGGATGGTGAATGCTGGTTTACTCAACACTAACCAGGTCAATCTCAAAAAAAAAATAAAAATTTGATTTTAAGAAAATGAAGTCTATTTTACATCATGAGATTATTTTTATGACAATTAAGCACAGTTTCACAATTAAATTCAAAATTTCACAATTAAATTCAGAACAACAAATAACACCAATGATAAATACTTGCAGTTTAAAATAATCAATACTTTTGCATACTAATTAGCAGAGGGGGTTTAAATGTATGTAAATAATTAAAATAATCTTAATTTACTTAAAGTAAAATCTTTTCATCTTTATTTTGGGGTAAAATATATCTGGGATATTTTGGCAGGTTAATAATTTGATTAAGCTTAGAAATGATTAAGATATAAAAAAGTATATATTTTCAATTATCAGTGAGATGCTATTATAGTTTTTATTAATATTTTGAGTTAGTTTTTATTGAGTTACATTTTATAAGTTACATTTTCTGGTTTCAGTTTAATTTGACTTAAAGCTGAAATTATATATATATATATATATATATATATTGCATTTTATATTTATTTCAACATTTCAAGTAACAAAAATGTTCTAGTTTTACATAAATATAATGATATAACACTGGTATCGGATCAAACTACCATTTCAGAAGACTTTCAAATTCATTATTACTTTAACTTTTTAAAACTGCAACACATTTCTCGCATACTTTAGTGTATAAATGTGAACTGGAATACAATCTACGATAAAGTGATTTACTATTTTTCAAAAGATTATGATAGGAACACAAGAACAGACAATGTTTTCAACTTCATTTGTGCTGTTTTATTGGTCCACTGATTTAAAGAGACATCAGGGCAGATAAATCAGGCACTTTGGCAAGTAACCATGCAGTAACTCAAACAAATATGACACCAAACAGAAGAAAAACACCTCATAACCTCGGTTATCACGAGCCATGAAACCCCAGCAAAGATCACACTGCTGCTCAAATGGACAAATATCATTGCAACAAATGAAATATCATTCTTTCCCATTCTTAACTTTCCTTTACAATTGGAAGTAAACATCCAGATTCCCTGAACAGTAATCCCCACCATTTCAACACATTTCTCAAAATTATTCTGCGAGGTCATGCCGTATTTTACCATCCTTAATAAACGCAGATGTGGAAGCAGTTTAAACACTCCTATCTGCAGACTACATAAAGTCATAAACAGACAATAGTTTACTGTATCCGTCATGCCCATGAATTCTGTGCAATTTAATGGCATGTTGTAGAAGTCAGAAATTGGCAGGAACGATCTTAAAGAGCGCTTAAGTCAATCTTTGCATTTTGACACCTTTTGGGTTTCCTTGTATGTATCCTTGTACATTTTTGTAATCTACCACCAATATTCACCTTTAAAACAAACAGATGGTCTAAATTCACAATGGATCTTTGGTACTTTTTGACTAGCCAACACCCTAATAAACACTCATGTAAAAGTCACAAACATTTCAAAAGATATCAAGTTAGTTGTTCATCATTTGGGCAGTTGACGAAATAAAAGGCACTTTTCTCAAATCAAGTCTTCATTATAAAAGCAGCGGTTTTATATGTTGCAAATGCACCAAAAACTGCTGTTCCCTCTGAATGAAATGAGTGTCCTAAACAAGTCTGACGCACAGGACTTCCTGTCCTCTGTCAAGACCCATTTCCTGCCTGGCCTGAAACTGTTCCCATACCAGCATTCGTCTGGCATTGATCAGGAATGCTTCCAAGTACTTTCCTTGTTTCCAACCCGTTTAACTTTCTAAGCACAACGACTTGCGTCGTGTCTCGGACAGATTCTGCACTTCACAGTCGTCGTTCATCTCAGCTTGCAGTTGCTCCCAAGGCTTGCTTGTAAGTCTGAGTGACGTTTTCACAGTCAGAGATTGAAAACATGCTATCGGACACTCCTGCACGGTAGCAGGCTATGTCCATTTCCCAGTGTCCCTGGAGCTGACTCCCTGGCCTGTCCTCTCTCAAGTCG
The DNA here is from genome assembly GCA_028476615.1 of Culter alburnus. NCBI lineage: Eukaryota > Metazoa > Chordata > Actinopteri > Cypriniformes > Xenocyprididae > Culter > Culter alburnus. The sequence goes on from JAOTNS010002752.1 coordinate 11,140, forward strand.
AGGAGATTGTCAGCGGACACACATCCTCGCATCCTCCGTCCCCCTGCTGGACGCTCCATAGGGGCGACCGGAATCTCGCGGTCAGGTAGGTCAAGTCTGTCAAAAGACTCTGAGGAGAGGATGCTGTCCTCGCTGATCGCTCCACTCGGTCGGGATCTGTTGACCACCGTGGGTAAGGAGGGCGAAAGCTGATCCAGTGAACCAAATTCCTGCAGGCCTCCGGAAAACTTGCCATGGCGTTTGAGGATGCCCTTGCGGTGCTGCACAGGTGACAGGTTCCCAAGAGTCTGTCCGGAGCTCTCCGGGGATGAGGAGTAATAGCCTGACTCACCTTCCGAAGGCTTCTTCAGGATGCCTTTAGGAGGAGGTGGAGGTGGAACAGACGCTGCCAAAGTGTTTGGGCTTTTCTCCTCCAAGGGTGTAGTCTGGGAGTCACTGGGCACTTTCTGTTTTAGGCTGCCCCGCTTCTTTAGAATGCCTTTAGATGGGCGAGGAGATTCCTGCATGGTCTGCGAGACGTTGTTTTCTTTGCGCGACCTGCGTATGGAGCGCTGTCGCTGGACCGGTTCTCCCCCAGCGGCCCCACCTGTCCGCAACAAGCAGCGCATCTTAGAACCGTTTTCCAGAAGAGGACGAGAGGTGCGACGTAGCCAGTCTGCGATGCGAGTTGGACCGCCGGTTTGGCACGCAGCGGCCAGGTGTCCCCCCCTGATGCACAGCTGCAGTCTCATTCTGAGCCTGTAGAGGGAGCTGATAGCCCCAGTTGAGCCACCAGTGACCCGCAATCTCATCCAGCGTAGCTCTGCGCTCAGGGTTCACCATCAACATCCAGCGGATCAAGCCACATGCATCTGTGGGGCGACAAAGAGGATTAGCATTGAATGCCTACAACAGGGATGACCAATCCTGCTCCTGGAGGGCCACCTTCCAACAGATCCTAATCTAAACACACCTGAACCAGCTAATAAAGGTCTTCAGGATCACTAGAAACTCCCAGCCAGGTGTGTTGGCGCCAAACTTTGCAGAAAAGTGGCTCTCCAGAAGTTGGACACCCCTAGTCTACAACGTCACAGAGAGTTGGCAATGCGATGCCAGCGATGTGGCACAGTTTCAAAGTGTTATGTAACTATGCAAATGATCAACAATATAGTATGCTGACTACTAATGGGAATGAAGCATGTGAGCACACATGCAAGATACTGTAATCCATTGTTTCCCAACTGTGTTCCTGGAGACACACCAAACGTACACATTTTCAACTCTTCCCAATCAAACACGCCTGATTCAACTCATCAGCTTGTTAGTAGAGACTCCAAGACCTGGGGCCCATTTCATAAAACAAGTTCACCAAATAATCCAGGTTTAGTTCAGTAAGTCTGATTTATTGTCAGTTGATTTGGTTCAAAATAATCAGATCTTATTTGGTAAACTTGTTTTATGAAACAGCCCTCTGAAATAGATTGGTCAAAATGTGTACTGTTGGTGTGCCTCCAGGAACAGGTTTGGCAAGACTAGCTCATGTTACTCTGGGCAGTTTCTTGGCTCTGTGTGTGATTTGCTATATGCAAGGAAAGCCATGAGAGAGGCCACTGCAGCCAACAACATGGTGACTAGACCACCTCCAGCAATAAAGTTGCTGTCGGTGTGAACTTGACTTCAAATTTATGAGGCTGCCAAGGTCAACACATGGCAAGCACACAATTCAGAACGTTATCTGCTAGGAAAAGATAAGCTCTACCTATAAAACAGCTACATGGTATTGTTGGTTTACTAAGTTTGGACCTTTGACAAACACAGTAAACCAGTTCTGTGTCTCGTTTCAAAGGAGGTCACTTGAGTTTCGGTTGCATCTTTTGTTTCATAAGGGCCTCACCAGATGGTTTGGTGGGTTTGCGGTAGTTTCCGGTGCTGATCTGCTGGACCAAGTTCTTGTGGTCTTGTCCGTCAAAAGGCATGGCTCCATGAACCAGTGTGTACAGCAAGACGCCCAGAGACCAGCTGTCCACCTCCGGCCCTCTGTACGGCCTGCCGTTCACAATCTCCGGGGAAGCGTACAGAGGACTGCCGCAGTACGTCTGCAGGAATTTATCACCCTGGTACAGGTTTGACAACCCAAAGTCAGCGATCTGAAAAAGCAGACAGTTGTTGTCATGCTGTGCCAGTTTTATAGCTCATACACTGAAAGTAGATTTATGCTGTTATCTCATGCAAGTTTCGATTGGGTGATTGTTTTATGGCCTCTTGTTTAATAATACCAGGGAAAACAGAAGTATCAGAGATAACGTTTCAAATTGACTATGAAAGTCTAGGAAATTCCCAACGTCTGAAGATCGCAGAATGACTTCATTCATGCACTGACCTAGGTGTAAAACCCTTACAAATTAAAAATTAATTACTTCCTGAACTTACTTTTATATTCCCATTGTCGTCCAGCAAGATGTTCTCCAACTTCAGGTCACGATGAACAATCCCGTTCTGTTAGAAAAAACAGAGAGATACTTTACGAAACAGCATTTTCAACTAAAAATTTATAACTTTTTATGTTTTTGGCCATTCATTTACATGACAATGGTGTTTTGGGGGCCTGAAAACGGGTTTTAAAGTGCAAGTTTTTGAAAACGACACCATTTATCGTCTCCGTGTAAACTACAAAAATGTGAATTTGTGACAACTGTGATGTCATGCACATGCGTGTTCAGTCTATAGGCACGAAGTGTTTCTTTACAAAGTGACATCGCCATCTACTGACCTGGCAGCAGAATACAGCGTTTTTAATCGTTCTCGGGATCCGTGTGAATGGGGATCATTTTGACATTGCTATCTGTATGTGAAAATCTTCGTTTTTGGTACATCGTTGTCGTGTAAATGTACCCCACAAGGTCAGTTATTTATTTTGTAAACGGGGTTAATTTTGACTAGATGAGGTACGTTCAGAGCCGCTGCACTTGTGGTCAGTTGAGGTCTACATTAATGTGCCATTTTTAACCGCAAACCGTCTAATGAAGAACTGTTTATTCTGATTGTTGTTATCTATTTACATTGGCATCTTGTTTTTATATTGCTATTGGTGTTATTTTATAAAAGCTTATTGCTACTCGAGTGCATCACGGGTTTTGTACTAAAATCACTGTGGGTTATTGCTTTATTAAATGATGCAACACCTAGATAAGGGACATCTAAAGATTCCTGGTGTTGGGAGGGAATTTCCTGAGCAACAGAAACGCTTTATTAACAGTTTCACTCCTAAACACTTTCATTATTAGACTAGATGACAAACAGATTCCAAAATCCCCCAAAATTTAGATTTTCTGCTCCAGCAACATTTCCAAACAATGACAACACAGCAGTTTGTAAAACAAGTTCAGCGTTATCACCTGCTTCACGACCCTCTTTTATCCTGTGACAAATAAAGCCGCGGCGGGAGCATTTGAGCTGTGTGTGGAATTCCAGTCATGCATGATTGTGTTTCTCTGCAGGAGGGCGAACCGCGTGTCCCTTCACCTCATTTAACATCGCAACAAAGACGCTTCCACCTCGCCTATAACGGGATGTTCTTTCTTTCTTTCTTTCTGAAACATTATCATCATGTTGGCATGCAAAATACTGCTTTAAACTGAAATTTAACCACCCAGCTAACAAAAATATGTTTTAACGTTCCCATTAAGTTATTTCTGAATGTTTTCTGAACACTCTGAATGTTTTAAAAAAGTTTTTTCTTGGTTATGCGATCTGGGGAACATTCAAATTTGATCATTCTGTTATGGGAACTTTCCTTTTCGATGTTCTCTGAACATTCTGAAACAAATAAATGTTCCAACTATAAATTTTGTGCTAAACTTTTGACCAGATAACTTTGAACGAATGCTCTATTAATGCTACTGGAAGAACGTTTGTTCTTAACGTTGAGAGAACCTCGTTCCCTGTTATCTGGGCATCTTCTGGGTGTGTTTGTCGTTCACACGGACATTTCAGACCGTTGAAACGGTTGCGTGCGGCGTTTCTTTCGTAGCTGTTGTTGGGTTTGGTAGAAGGCAGCGCTGGGTGTTCCTGCATTAGCGTGTGCAAGCGTGAACCTCTGTCTGAAACCCAACTGTCTCTCTAGATCTGTTCAGACGCTGCGCAGCCATGCGGAGGGTAATGCGGGTTACGCAATCCTTTCAGTGTCACAGTGAAGTCCTGGTGGGTTTCTCTCCGACCCCTCGTCAGCACACAAGAGCCTTCTGGGTAGTTTTCCAGACTATGAGAAATGCTCACATGACGTCTGACTAATATTTAGTCTTGCTGACCTTTGGTTTCACAGATATTTGTGAAGCCGGACAGTGAAAACTAACATGTTCCTGAAACCCTAAAACTGCCCGTGCGACAATAACACACGCAAAATACCCCAGAAATTAAAGTGTTATGCGAGTATCATTAATATACTATAGTAGTTTTTCTTTTTTTTTTTTTTTCCAAGTTTTTAGGTTTGTTTGTCATTTTTATTAGTTTATTTATTTGTCTATATAGTTTTTAGTCCTTTTTATTCCAGTTATAATTTTTGTTATTTTAATACTTCAGCTTAAACTAAACAAAAATTAGAAATTCTGCTTTGGCAACTGAAATAAAATGCATTATTAATATTTTAATTTGAATAGCAAAAATTATTCTAATGGTTTTAATTTTGCTTTTAGTTGAATGAATATATAGCTTTGACAACAATAACACTTTTTTTGACTGATAAATTTGTATTTTGATATTCTTTTAAATACTAGTTTTTATAGCATCAACATCTGCTGAAATCAAACTAAATCAAAATATTTCATTTATTGTATTTAAAACTACAATAGAAAATTACTATATAGAAAGCAGGGTTATTATAGTTAACTAAAACAAAAAGCCATAGAAAACATTTGAACTGAAATAAAATATTTAACATTTTAAACTTATTTTATTTCATCTAGTTGCCAAGGCATTTCTTATTTTCAGTTAGTTTAACTTGATGTACTAAAATAACTACAAGTAATAAAACCTATATAGACATATTTAATAAAAAAAAACTAAGAAAAAAATCAAAAACACAACAAAATGACTTAAACTTTAACTAAATTTAAACAAATTAAAACTAACTTAAATTATTAATAACTATAATAGTATCTCAATATTAAAATGACAGTACAGTTATGTTTGAATTAACAAATCTTATTTCACAATATAAGAAATTTATGGTATCGATAATATGCAGTATTTATGCTATTAATTTACAAATATGACAAATACAATATAACAAAATCATGAATTAAATTAAAATTAAAAAATTTCAGGTACAAAAGGTTTATTTAGCAGAAATTGAATGATCAGATGTAAAAATATTCAGTTATTCAGTTATTTCCTCTGTTGTTTGATTCACATTAATGACACAGAGCAGCAGGTTTATTAGGCTGCTGTCACTTTAAGACCAAACGCAGGGATCCATCACTGATACACATCCGGATTACCCCAACTGTTCACATTCACTCGAGAAATAACCAGCTGTTACATATTTAATACTCCACATGATGGCATTTTGACATAATTCAACCATTCAAGCGCAATTAGACGTGAAGGAGAAGTGAATTTGCAATCACATGGTATTCTGTGCATCTTTTTCACTGCTTATTGTGCTTAATAACTCTTTTTAACATCAATCACGTCCCGCTCTAGAGTGTCATTCATGATGCTCTCTAACAATAGACGTTTTTTATCATCACCACCATATATACCGTCATGTGGTGCGTTACTCACGCGGTGGCAGTACTGGACGGCCGAGACGATCTGTCTGAAGAAGTGTCTGGCCTCGCTCTCAGAGATGCGCGGTCTCTCGCTGAGGTAGTCGTACAGATCTCCTTTACTGCCCAGCTCCATCACGATCACGATCTTGTCCTTGTTCTCAAACACTGAAACACAAGAAAATCAAAATAATTCCACATTTTCTCAATGAAGGTCAGGGTTATTATCGTTAACTCAATCTAAAACATTTCTGTTAACTGAAATAAAGCTGAAATGAAATATTTCTTTGACACGGCATTAATGAGGCGTTATGTTAATGAGCGGGGGTGTAATTGTGGTGCGCTGAAGCACACTAAAGCGTTTTTTGGGGTTTGTCTTGATTACATAATGAGAACAAAGAGGTTTGCGTGACAGAAGAATCCCAGTTACACAACACATACGGCATTTACCTTCATATATGGTGATGATGTGAGGGTGACTGAGCGACGACATGATCTCGATCTCCCGCCGGATGTGGATCAGATCCTGCTCGTCCTTGATCTTCTCCTTACGGATGGACTTTATGGCCACCTGAAGGACGAAAACACACCAACTCAATTTCAATCTGGTCCTAGGGTCATCTGAGAGGCCGAGATGGTTTATGTATATGAGGAAGTTGTACTGAGCAATGCTTTATAAACCATAATCAATCATTTAAAATCAATTCTGTACTGGACAGGCAACCAGTCGGTGTTACGAGTGCCTGTTGAACGTCTAGCAGCTCATTTTGAACCAGATGAAGATGGTTTAACAATACTCGGCTAACAGTTACAATAATCTACTCTTACAGACATAAAAGCATGAATAATCACTGGAGGACAAACACGGTTTAATTTTGCTATTGATCTTAAATAAAAGAAACATTTGGTCTGTTAATCAAATTTCAAAGAACTATCAAGTTGGACACCAAAGAAAGAGGTGAACTCGCCGAAGTTAAAAGAGTTTTACTTGAATCTGAAGGAAATAAAAACCGAAATAATCTAGTTCAGGCTCCTGAAAACCTTCAAATTCAGAAAATTATGCAACTTCCAGGATTTCACTTCATGTAGACATCTCAATAGTGACTCAAGAGAACCCGTTTCCTCACAGGTAGTGTCATCTGTGTCACAATGAAAAGATTATGAAACACCGAACCTGAGAGTAACATATATAATGAAAACAAAACTGGGCCAAGAACGGATCCCTGGGGAACGCCACTAGACAACACAATACTGGTGACCAAAATGAGCTGGAAACGTCCTGTTAAAAAGGAAGGACTTGAACCACTGAATTCCCACTGTCTTTTGTAGGCGAGAGACGAGGATATCGTGATCAATGGTATCGTACTATTGAAGCTTATATTAATTAAAGTTAAATATCAAACATATGCTTAAATAATCTTGATGGAATAACATCACGACAACAGTCTGTAGGTTTAACTGCCCAACTATATTTATATAGTGTAATATTTTTAACATGATTTAATATTAATAATATTTAGTTATTAAATATGAAATAAAAACAAAAATGTTAAATATTTACTAATATTAAACATGTTAACTATATTGATATAACCGTACAATACATAACATAATTTAATATTTGTTTGTTTTTATTGCCATATCAGCATCTATGGCTATTTTCATTAAAAATAAATAAATAAACAAACATAATTAGCACAGTAATAGTAAAAAACAGCAGTTAATAATCAACTCATATAAAAATAACAAACATTATATAAGATTTTTCATTTCAATATTTGATAAAAAAAACGTAAGATTGTTCCTGAAAACATGAACTTCCTGTGTAAAAACATTGCCTAGTGACATTCAAAGCAGAATAAATGTGTTTTATAGACAGGAGTTTGACAAAAATTACATACTGGTGGTATTTCATAATTTAATATTAATAGCATCCATTTATTACATATTGACTAATAATTTAATGTTCATTTAAATATTTAATGATACATTTATATATTGCACAAATATCACCCAGCTGTAATTTTCATATTTAGCAACACAAAACTTTAAACCCACACAGAAATGTGTTTACTTTAGTTTTTGGTCATTGATCATGAAACGATTTCTACGTAAATCATCAAATGAAACTGATGCGAAGATTGCGAAGCTTCACTGTCACTGTGATCTCACGGACTGCGACGTTAAAGGATTGTGTGAAGGTGTTTCCGTCCGTCTAACAGCGTGATGTCAGTGAACGAGCGTTTGCATATGAAGGGCAGCGTTTGCATGCTGGTCTTTGTGTCTCGGCTCTTTTGTCTCTTTTGTGAGTCTGTATGCGAGTATCTGCGTGTCGTCGGGCATGTTTGAGATTCCTCAGGGTGTTTGTGCGTCAGACGCGTCTCTACGGGGTCAGCGCTGACCAGCAGATGGACAAACACAGACCTGGAGAAGGAATCTCACACACCTGCGCTCCAGCGTCACAGCCTCAAAACCACCAGAGAACCTTGATTTCTAAGAGAGGAAACGCTCTCAGAACGTTCTCTCAAAGTTATGAACAAACGCTCTTCCAGTAACGTTAATAGAACGTTCGTTCAAAAACGTTTATTTCTGAAATGTTTTAGTTGGACGTTCATCCAACGTTTTTTAATTGTTGCTACTTGTTTCAGAGAACTTTCAACTTTCAGAATGTTTGAAGAATGATACAATAAAACACTCACATTACCAAGAAGAAACATTTGTCGAGAACATTCAGAAGTAACGTTTTAATAATGGAACAGAAACATTAGCACAACGTTCTAGAGTATTTTTCTTAGCTGAGGCCGCAGTTATAATGATAAACGTGTTTTTGCAGGAGTTACGATAAACTGCCACGCTTCAGAAAGCTCTATAAATAGCCGAACCCGTCCGGCGTGTTATCAGAAGCATCGAGCGAGTCGGAGTCTGTTATCGCTGCGGAAAGGGAAAGAGGTCAGACGGCATTTACTCAAGATGTGTCCTGACTCGCCCAAACTCTCTCTTTCCTGAGAAGAATCACATATTTCCAAGAAACCCCCGAGGGAAAGTGACTCTACAGCAAACAATGAGTCTTCTGGCTTCATTGTGTCCGGATCATTGAGGAAACACATGAGGTGTTTGCAGGGTAAACTCCGGGGGATACTGAAGGAAAACACCTGACTGATGTTTTCTGAGGTTTGAGGAGAAACTGATTTCTGACGCTTGCTTCCTGCTTCCCTGTTTGAGCTCAAATGAAAGCAAAACGATTAAACAGTAACGAACTTGACTGGAAATGGAAAATGAAATGAACCAAGCTGCGCTCATTTACATCAGCCGCTCGTCTGAAACTAAACAAACATGTACAGCGATCTCCCTACATATATGTATGATTTACATCATCATACTTTCAATATACCGCAGTTTTAGTGTTTAGATGGCACTCTAAAATACTTCACAGCACAAAAAAATGCCATTTTTGTTTATTTTTCGCATTTTCTACAAAAAAAAAACAATCAATTTACTTGGAAGAAAACCTGCTCGAGATATTAAGATGTGTTCTCAGAGAATAAATTATTGTAATGATTATTAAGAGTAAAAATTATTTTATTTATTAAATCAAATATTAAAATAATTTTGAAATAAATCTAGCAAAATTGAGTGTGGACAACAGAAAGTTTATATAAACTTTTTTTGTTTTCCTTTAAAGATATGTAAAATAGGATAAATGTATTTGAGAAACTTACTGACATACTGAGAGCTGTTTTCATATTTATTTTCATAGTAAAAATAGTACATTTCCACCAATAATCAAATTGGCTGTACAAGTAATTTTAACAAGCTGACTTACAAAAATCAAGTTGAAATTGCTTTACAGCACATAAATCTAGCAAAATTTTAGTTTTGTGCCTCTAAGGTGAACTTCATCACAGATATTTTCTCAGAAAACGGGTTTAATCTCATTAACATTCATGTTTTCAGGATGTTTTCACTGGAAAACAAGAGAAAAACACACGCACTATAATGGTTCATATCCCTCAGTGAAGCTCCAGATGAATCAAAAATGACAAAAGCTGAGGCATTCAGCACATGTCTGCTCAAGTCAAACGTGATGTCACTTCCTGCAGGATTTGACTGATAAACAGTGGTCTGACAGAAGCTAAACCCCTGGACGGCCCTGAGAACAGCAGCTGTCGTTATCAGGGGTCAAGGGTCAGGTCACACTTCACCCTGCAGTCACTAGAGGAGTGCGTGCGAGTGCAGGTAATGGAGCCACGGGGCGAGGGCTGGGCGGCTCCGCAGAACCGGTTTGATGAACAAAACAACAGCTGCGTTTGATCTCCACGTCACTCTGTTTTTAACCGCAGGTGATCGAGCTCGACCCTCACAAACATCTTCATCCATATGAAAATCATGCAAAATCCCAAAGCCAATCCATGAAACTCACAAAAACATTGTTTTATTTTATTATGAACTGTTCTTTTATTTATTTATAACTGTGGCGATTTATTCTTTCTGAATGTTTTTTATTATTTATGAGCATATTATAATAATATAATTAGTATTAAAATGATGTGATAATCCTAATAAACACATCAGTCATACAAAAAAATACAATAAAATATTAGATTTATCCCAATTATTTAATATTAATGATATTATAATATTATTCATAACACATTTCCACAGTTAGAAGTTATTTGCTCTTATATATTCTAGTATTATTCATAAATAATAAAATCATTAATGAATACTATATTACCAATTATAAAGATGTATGCTTTATTTATTGAATGCATTGGTGTTATTGTATTATTTATGAGTAATTTATAATAATAAATTAGTATTAAAATAGTGTGATAAACACATCAGTCATACAAAAAAAAAAACAATAAAATTAGATTTATCCAATGATTTAATATTAATGATAAATATTATAATAAATAATAAAATAACACCAATGCATTCATGAATATTAAATGACCAGTTATAAAGATGTATGCTTTATTTATTGAATGCGTTTTATTATTTATGAGTAATTTATAATAATAAAATTAGTATTAAAATAGTCTAATAACACATCAGTCGTAGCCTACATAAACACTAAAATATTAGATTTATCTCAATAATTTAATATTATTCATAACACATTTCCACAGTTAGAGAGATTTACTCTTATATATTCTAATATTATTTTATAAATAACGCATACATGAATATTAAGTGACCAGTTAAAGATGAATTATTTTATTATTAATGAGTGATTTATAATAAGATCATTAATATTAAAGCAGTGTGACGAATCTAATGTCTTGTTTATGAATATGTCTCTCTCACCGTTCTTCCGGATCGGTCCATGGCTTTCTTCACCCGTCCGTACGTGCCCTTCCCGAGGGTCTGCAGGAACTCGTACCGGTGTTTGAGGTTGTGTTTGTGATGGTGCCTCTTCACCGCCTGACGCCTCGCGGGAGCCGCTGCCGGATCCCCCGCAGCCCGTCCGGACCCGTCGCCCTCCATGAGCTTTACACACGCGCAGATATCACGGAATGACGTGCTCTCATGTCGCGTGCAGGTGAGACTGAGCGGCGCGCGCTGATCATCCGCACTGACTAGAGTCGAGTCGCGTGTGGGCGGGGCGCTGTTCAATGGGCGTGTCTCTAACCGTAAGTACCGCCCTCGCGCTTGTCCATCGACAGGGTGGGCGTGTTTAGCTGTGTGTAACAGTCAGTAATGATTAACGCCCCTGTGTGTTTGTGCGCTTCATATAATGTCCACACGGTGGCGCTAATACTGCGTGAAAACTTTCCCATTTCATCATTCCGTTCCACTAATAAAACTGAAAGTACACTATTGGGAATACTTTTACAACAAAACCCCCTTAAATCCTCCCAAAAATATAATTAAGCAAAAATCCCCCTTAAATTTAATTTGTTTTATTAGTAGTTTTTAATTATGTTTTGATTCCAGTTAATCTTTTTTTTATGATCTTTGCAAGCCAGTTTCATTAAAACACAATGCCAAATTTACTTTAATAGCCTATTATTTATTATATATACATGTATTAAAGGGTTAGTTCACCCAAAAATGAAAATAATGTAATTTATTACTCACCCTCATGTCGTTCCACACCCGTAAGACGAGAATATTTTTGGTGCGCCAAAAAAACAAAATACGACTTATTTAGTGATGCCGATTTCAAAACACTGCTTCAGGAAGCTTCGGAGCGTTATGAATCAGCGTGTCGAATCAGCGGTTTGGAGCGCCAAAGTCACGTGATTTCAGCCGTTTGGCAATTTGACACGCGATCCGAATCATGATTCGACACAAAAGATTCATAACGCTCCGAAGCTTCCTGAAGCAGTGTTTTGAAATCGGCCATCACTAAATAAGTCGTTATTTTGTTTTTTTGGCGCACCAAAAATATTCTCGTGGCTTTATAATATTAATATTGAACCACTGTACTCACATGAACTGATTTAAATATGTTTTTAGTACATTAATGGATCTTGAGAGAGGAAATGTCATTGCTGGCTATGCAGGCCTCACTGAGCCATCGGATTTCATCAAAAATATCTTGATTTGTGTTCTGAAGATGAACGAAGGTCTTACGGGTGTGGAACGACGTGAGGGTGAGTAATTAATGACATTATTTTCATTTTTAGGTGAACTAACTCTTTAAATCCATAGACTGACAAACATTGATTTAATTTGTGTCTTGAGTTTAATCACTAGAGGTCGCCAGAGTACTGCGCTGATTTTCCATCAGTGTAGATGTAGTGCACTACTGTAGTACACTACACCGACTGTACATCACTGGTGCTTAATTTGAGCCACATACTAGCATACTACCCTCACTATTTCTGCCATAGAAAGATATGGTTAATGTAGTATGAGTAGTATACTAGTATGCGGTTATGATTTCAGCATGTGTTCCCGAGTGCATTCTTCATTGTGCATAGCGTTTATGCTAATATTTACAGATGAGATTGTGACGATTTGATGACTTTTTGAGTCATACATAGTTGAATTTGAACAAAAAAAATATATGTATATATATATATGAGATAGTTTTATTAAGTATAAAAAATCATGCTTGGGTAAATCTTAATTATGACATAGATTAAAAAGTCATAATTTTGACTTTTTATGTCATAATTATAATTTTTATGTTCAACAGAGCACGATTTATTTTCTCATGTGGCGGAATTGGGCATCCGTTATATTAGTATCTTTCCCATAAATAATAAAGTACATGTTTTTAGTAGGTACTATAAATTTTCGCTATGCTGAGCGGACTACATTTCCCAGCATGCACCAGTCGCGCCGCGCTCCGCCCACCGAACGTCCTTCTCTCCAAATGGAAGAGCAGCAGCAGCGGCTGGCAGCGCAAAACTCCCGTATTTGGGCTGAAAAGTGAAACATTCCGAACCGAAGCAACACAAACACCGGGATTATCGATGATCGGCGGGGGGGAAGCTGTCGAACCGCCGCGAACCAGAACCAGCGACCCGGTTCGGCCTCCGGTCCGCCCGAGTGTGTGTTTCTGACACACACACACACATACACACACACTAGTGTTGTTGTTGTTGTGTTGGCTCGGTCCATCCCGCAGTGATTCGGGCCTCTGGACAAACGCCGGGCGTTCATTCGTGTGTCTGGACTCGTTTGGATGGATATGTGACACAAACACGCGTCGCTCCGGGTTCTGGTCCAGGATCAGGATGGAGAACCCGCAGAAAGCAGGTCCGCTGCTCCGAGATCTGACCCGAGCCTTCAACCACTACAACAAACACAGCGTCTTCCTGAAGAAGAACCTGAAGGAGACCATCAACTTCTTCAGAGAGATCCGACAGAATCACAGCAACACCTGCAGCAGCAGCAGCAGCACATCTGGACTCACTCCGGATTCAGGTCAGTCCGGTTCTGACGTGTTTGAACACAGACTCCGTTACTTATTTACAACTAATGAGCGTGTTTTCCCCAACAATTTTATTTCTATAAATAAAAAATAAATATGGTCATTAGACTACTATTACAATAAACACATAATATGCATTATTTATAAATTTTAATATATTTATGCTAAAACGATTAATTGTTAAGCTACACATTTCTCACGAATTTTACTGTTATTTATACACTATTATTACTATTTTGAATTAGTATTCAATGCTTTAAGTTTTAGTACTTTTGCTTAAATCCTAATATTTTTTTCATTAAATTTTATGAATTGAATATTTTCTAGTTTTAGTTTTTGTAATTTTACTATTTAAACGTAAACCTATTTTATTTACGTATTTTTAACTTTTTAATTATAAGTTTATTGTGCATTTTTATTGCGGTTATCAAAAATGATTTTTAATTGTTTTTAGTTAATAATAAGAACATATAAAGTTATTTTAAAAGATCATTAGGTTACGTCACCTGTAAATACTGTCGTTTGGGTTTTATTCTTTAAAGACACGACAAATACAGTTATTGATCAGTGGAGCTGTTATCAAACGACTATAACCAATGGATATCGGTTGAACCGGTTATCAGTGGGTTATCATTGGTGTGTGATTGCGTTGTTAGTTGTCAGTGATTCCTGATGACTGTGTGTGTGTGTGTGTGTGTGTGTGTGTGTCCTGCAGGAGGTTTAGTGTTAACAGCAGAAAATGTCTTGAACAGGATTTAGTGCGAAATAAGCAGCTTAACTGCTGTGAACAGAGTCGCATTCAACTGAACCAAAGTACTAAACACTCGACAAACTTTATACACACACACACACACACACATTCTGCTGCCAGATGTTGTCACAGAAACATGACCAACTCATGCATCGCCATCAAATCTAAAGATGAAAGTCAGAAATTATATTTGACATTAAAAATCAAGCCTTTTTTAATATTATTTTCATGACATTCTCATTAATGTCACGTGTAAGAATTTGAATAATGCGTCTGAATTTTGAACAGTATGAGGAATATTGTACTGTTGTTACTTTGATGTTGCACGTGTGTGTGTGTGTGTGTGTGTGTGTGTGTGTGTGTGTGTGTGTGTGTGTGTGTGTGTGTGATGTCTTTCCTGTAACAAAAGAGTTTAGCTTGTTCTGACGCAAGCTTCCTCTGGTTTCTCAATAAAATCATTGAGCTGGTTTAATCTGCCGCAGAAAGCATCGGTTTCAGTGACACTGATGTTGGTCTCGTCTCAGACTCACTGACGTCTCACGGAGGTTCAGTTCACTCTCACAACCTTTGACCCTGGCCCATGTGACCCCTGGTCTTTTCCCTGGACCGCACACACACTCTTGCGTGTTTTCATGCATGTTTTTGCGTAGATCAGCCTGTGATTTATAAAAGTAGGTGCATCTCATTTCTCAGGCCTGTCTGATCTCGTCTCGTGTGTTTCTCACTGCTGTGTTCAGGCTTGTTTTCAGCACCAATCAGAGCGCAGCGTTTCTGGCCACGCCCTCATGAACACACAGAACCTGCAGTCATGAGCCGCAATCATGCTTCAGTCTGTAACAAACAATATATTCAAGTCTTTGATGTTTTACACATTTGAATTCTTATTTACTAAATGCATTGTATTTTTTTTATTTTATATTATATAAAAAGCATTGCATTTAACTAATAAATTGCAAATTAGTGACTTGCTACAAAACTTTTATTATTTCAGTTAATTAATTCATTAATTTTATTTTTTGCACAATTTTATTGCTAACAATTTAATTACGAATTAGTGCAGAGGCTCGCACATGACATGCGGGAAAAGATATGTATATTGAAGCCAGAATCTAAATCATGCACACCCTCGGTTTCTAAATCATGTCACCATATAATAATTTGTTCCCTCTTTTTACTAATCATCACATATAATAATTTGTTCCCTCGTTTTACTAATCATGTGCAATATAATAATTTGTTCACTAATTGTTAAGTTCCCCGTTTTACTAATCATGTCACCCCTCGTTTTACTAAACACTATAATAATTTGATAATCATGTGCACAATATAAATAATTGGTTCGTTTACCTAAATCATGTGTTCCCTCGTTTTACTAATCATGTGCACCATGTTCCCTCGTTTTAACTAAATCATGTGCACAATATAATAATTTGTGTTCTAATCTGTGCACATTAATAATTGTTTCCCTCGTTTTACTAAATCATGTGCACAATATAAAATTTGTTCCCTCTTTTACTAATCATGTGCACAATATAATAATTTGTTCCCTCGTTTTACTAAAATGTTCCCTCGTGCACACAATATAATAATTTGTTCCCTCGTTTTACTAAATCATGTCACAATATAATAATTTTTCCCTCGTTTTACTAAATCATGTGCACAATATAATATTTGTTCCCTCGTTTACTAAATCATGTGCACAATATAATAATTTGTTCCCTCGTTTTACTAAATCATGCACACAATATAATAATTTTTCCCTCGTTTTACTAAATCATGTGCCAATATAATATTTGTTCCCTGTTTTCTAAAATCATGTGCACAATATAATAATTTGTTCCCTCGTTTTACTAAATCATGTGCACAATATAATAATTTTGTTCCTCGTTTTACTAAATCATTGCACAATATAATATTTGTTCCCTCGTTTTACTAAATCATGTGCACAATATAATAATTTGTTCCCTCGTTTTACTAAATCATGCACACAATATAATAATTTGTTCCCTCGTTTTACTAAATCATGCACACAATATAATAATTTGTTCCCTCGTTTTACTAAATATGCACACAATATAATAATTTGTTCCCGTTTTACTAATCATGTATATATAATTTGTTCCCCTCGCACACCAATATAATAATTTGTTCCCTCGTTTACTAAATCATGCACCAATATAATAATTTGTTCCCTCGTTTTACTAATACATAATAATTTGTTCCCTCACTAATACAATATAATAATTTTGGTTCACTAAATCATGCACAATATAATAATTTGTTCCCTCGTTTTACTAAATCATGCACACAATATATTTGTTCCCTCGTTTTACTAAATCATGCACACAATAATATTTGTTCCCTCGTTTTACTAAAATCATGTGCACAATATAATAATTTGTTCCCTCGTTTTACTAAATCATGTGCACAATATAATAATTTGTTCCCTCGTTTTACTAAATCATGTGCACAATATAATAATTTGTTCCCTCGTTTTACTAAATCATGCACACAATATAATAATTTGTTCCCTCGTTTACTAAATCATGCCACAATATAATATTGTTCCCTCGTTTTACTAAATCATGTGCACATACAAATAATTTGTTCCCTCTTTACTAAATCATGTGCACATATAATAATTTGTTCCGTTTTACTAAATCATGTGCACAATATAATAATTTGTTCCCTCTTTTACTAAATCATGTGCACATATAATATTGTTCCCTCGTTTACTAAATCATGTGCACAATATAATAATTTGTACTAATCATGTATAATAATTTGTTCCCTCGTTTTACTAAATCATGTGCACAATATAATAATTTGTTCCCTCGTTTTACTAAATCATGTGCACAATATAATAATTTGTTCCCTCGTTTTACTAAATCATGTGCACAATATATAATTTGTTCCCTCGTTTACTAATCATGTGCACAATATAATAATTTGCTAATCATGTGCACAATATAATAATTTTGTTCCCTCGTTTTACTAAATCATGCACACAATAATAATTTGTTCCCTCGTTTACTATCATGTGCACATATAATATTTGTTCCGTTTTACTAATCATGTGCACAATATAAAATTTGTTCCTCGTTTTACTAAATCATGCACAATATATAATTGTTCCCTCGTTTACTAATCAGTGCACATATAATAATTTGTTCCCTCGTTTACTAATCATGTGCCAATAATAAATTTGTTCCTCGTTTTACTAAATCATGTGCACAATAAATTTGTTCCCTCGTTTTACTATCATGTGCACATGTGTTTACTAATCATACAATTTTGTTCCCTCGTTTTACTAAATCATGTGCACATATAATAATTTGTTCCCTCGTTTACTAAATCATGTGCACAATATAATAATTTGTTCCCTCGTTTACAAATCATGTGCACCAATATAATAATTTGTCCCTCGTTTTACTAAATCATAACAATATAATAATTTGTTCTTCGTTTACTAAATCATGCGCACAATAATAATTTTCCTCGTTTACTAATCATGTGCACAATATAATAATTTGTCCCTCGTTTTACTAAATCATGCACACAATATAATAATTTGTTCCCTCTTTTACTAAATCATGCGCACAATATAATCCGTACTAATCATGTGCACAATATAAAATTTGTTCCCTCGTTTTACTAAATCATGCACACAATATAAATTTGTTCCCTCGTTTTACTAAATCATATAATAATTGTTCACTAATCATGTGCACAATATCCCTCGTTTACTAAATCATGTGCACAATATAATAATTTGTTCCCTCGTGTGTTACTAAATCATGTGCACAATATAATAATTTGTTCCCTCGTTTACTAAATCATGTGCACAAAGCATGTGTCCAAATGTGCACATATATAATCCCTCGTTTTACTAAATCATGCGCACAATATAATAATTTGTTCCCTCGTTTACTAAATCAGTGCACAATATAATAATTTGTTCCCTCGTTTTACTAAATCATGCCAATATGTTCACTAAATCATGCACACAATATAATATTTGTTCCCTCGTTTTACTAAATCATGCACAATATTAATAATTTGTTCCCTCGTTTACTAAATCATGTGCACAATATAATTTATCTCGATTTACTAAATTGTGCCCACGATATAATAATTCGCTCCCTCGTTTTATTAAATCGAATACAAAAATGAAATCAAATCAGTTAAATCAAAATGAGGGAATGAATTAGTACAACGTGGCCACAATTTACTAAATCGAGGGAACTAATTATATTGTGCGCATGATTTAGTAAAATGAGAACAAATTCTTAATTTTGTCAATGACGTGACGGTCATTTTTTGTCCAAAGGCCTTTATATTAATAAAAAACAAAGATATGACATCCAAAGTATGTAAGGTAATATAACTAGATCTCTTTTATTGAATCCAAAAGGTTTTAATTATATTTTGCGACATATAAAGATATTTTAAAGATTTTGAAGTGTCAAAAGGTCATGCGGTTTAACCGTCCAAAGGTCAATACAGCCACTTCATTGGTGATTAAAACGTCTTAAAATGTAATAAATGTATATATTTTTAATTCTGGCATGATTTTATAACATCATACATCAACATAGTGCAAAATGATATTAAAATTATGTGTAGAAGTCGTTGCTTTGTTATGAGAAAGAATGAATTTCATTGATGTCATTCGGAGTAACCGATATAAAGGGACCATTTTGGATCAAGTCATGCGGTCAATATCATGTGACAGGATGTGACATTATTCAGGACCACATGGTCATGAAGCAAAGTAACTAACTCTCTCTTAACTATTTGATAAATTCATGTTTTCACTTGATCATATGCATGTCCCGAAACATCAGGTCATTCGGTGCAACCGCTATAAAACATGAAAAATGTTGTAATATTTTAAAAACTTGTACTAAATATAAAATGTTTGATTGTTCTTTTGCTAGATATCAGCCGGTTAGCATTGATTGAAAATATCGTCATTTGGTGTAACCCAAAGTGTCATTTGGTAAAACCGAAATTTTGGTTAAACTGAATGATTTTTTTGGTGACAAATTTTGTCCATCTTGTAAAAAATAACAAAAGCAGTGATAATTGATTATAAAAACCACATAATCTCACTGTTAACACTTAAATAAAACTTAATAAAACCTTATTTGCCAATGACCCATGCTATTTGCCATATGTTTATTTTTGTGATAAATTTATAATTTGATTTAATTTTTGTGCAATGCATTTCCAATTTTTTGTTAACCATTTAACCACAAATTAGCAACTTTGAATACTACAAAACATGCATAAATGTCTGTATTGATTTATTGATTTATTATAATTGCTGTTACTCAAATTAAATATGACTGATGAGATGACACTTTCAGCCTGTTCAGACAGCGAATCTCACTCTGAGGCGTCGGTATGTGAGCGCAGCATTAATCATCGGTTTATGGTGTGATGGCGTTTGTTAGCGTGTTAGCATGCAGCAGTCAATCAGATTACGGCGGGAAGCCGCGTGTGCAGTGCTGTTGTATAAGGCAGTGACTCAGCAGCACTGGGATTATGAGCACTCCTTAATAATATCCAGAATGACTCGCGGCTCTGTGTGTGTGTGTGTGTGTGTGTGTGTGTGTGTGTGTGTGTGTGTGTGTTTAGTCGGTCCGTCTCAGAGACGGTCATGAGATGCAGGCCTCAGGACACACCAACCCAAAGCTTGTTTTTCTACACACTGAAGCATCTCAGACACTAGAAACATCTGCTCTTCCATGCTTTTCTGAGAATCAATTCAAAGCTTTGATTCAGCGATTCATATGCGTCATAAATCTTTATAAATGTCTCTGTGTGGCATTTTTATGAATTAAATCATTTATTCCTCTAGTTTTTGCAACCAATCTGGTGGAAAATCTTCTAAATGAAATATTAAAATAAATTAAAATGATTGTTTTAGTGTAAATATGTGTAGGTAAGTACTCATATATGGTAATCGTATGTCTCCTTGTCTCTCTCAGGTCAGCTCAGCTGCATCTCGTTCCCGCGTCACGATGAGGATTATCTGCAGAATGTTGTCGGTAGCGCCCCCTATATTCTCATCCTGGGTCAGGACTGTTCGGCCCGATACCAGCTCCTGAACTGCCTGCTGGGAGAGAGGCTCCTCCCCCTGGGCTCTGAGGCGGGCGGGGCCTGTGGCGCAGAGGGCGGGGCCTGCAGGAGGAGGAAGTTGTGTTTCACGCACGGCCGTCAGACGCGGTTGAGTCTGGCGTTGCCCGGACAGTACGAGCTGGTGCATCAGCTGGCGGCTCACTGCGGCCGCTGGGATACGGTCCCCCGTGAGGACCTGGAGATCCAGGAGTGCGAAGATCCCGCGCAACGATTGGCCGAGCTGGAGATCACGCTCCATCACGCACTGCTGCAGGTCAGCGGTCATATAGTCCTCACATTAAATATGGTTTCATTTGGTGAGAAAAGTTACAGGAGCATTGGAAACATCAATCAGCTTCTCATTCTCTGGTGTTTATATAACCCTGTTCTGTGGATCTGGTGCACTTCACATGACCACAGATGAAAAAAAAAAAGCCCACTAGTTGCTGCTATGGTGATGTGTGTCTCCGTGGTGATGGGAAAACTGTGTCCCTCCTATAAATACTTGGTGGATTCGGTCATGGCTGAATTCCTTTCTTTCATGAGTTCATTTGTTTTCATGACTGAAAAGAGTTATAAACTCAGTACTTTGACAGGTTCAGATCTCTCTTAGATCAGACTCAACTTAGTCGCAAATCAGACTTCAGCAAGTCTAAAAATCCTCGGATCAGTCTCTAAACAAAAGCTATCAAACTGATCCGTTTCCGATCAGTGTTATTCCAGATCAGGATGTGGGATCAGTTAAATTAAGCTTTTGAATCAGTCACAAATCAGACTCAATCTGAATTAGATTCAGATTCGTCTGAATCACTGAGATCAGTCTGCTATCAAACTCTGATCAGTTTCATATCAGTCTCGAATCATAATCAGATCAGACTCTGGTTCTGGAATCAAACTCAGTCCGATCAAATGGGACTCAAATTAGAGTCAAACCAGTTTTGTTATAATGTCTTGGATCTGTTGCTAATCAAACTTAGATCAGTCTCAAATCAGACTCACTCTTATATCAGTTTCAAATCAGACTCTAATTAGTCTAAAATTACTCATTTCAGTCTGCTGTAAAAACTCAGATCTGTCTTAAATCAGACTGTGCCATGGATGGGCCTCAAATCAGAGTCAACCAGTTTTGCATCATTTGGGTCTTGGATAAGTTGCAAATCAGATTTGGATTGGTTGAAAATCAGACTCAGATCACTTTGTACAAGTCAGATCAGTCTCAAAACAGACTCAGTCTTGGATCAGTTGCAAATCAGTCTAAAACACTCTCTTAGACTCCTATCAGAGTCGGATCAAATTCTGATCCAACAGATTGTTTTCGGATCAGACGTTGCCTCAAATGGAACTCAAATCAGAGTAAAATCGTTTGTGCATCATTAAGGTCTTGGATCAGTTGCAAATCAGATTTGGACTCATTAAAAATAGACTCAGATCACTTTGGTCAAAGTCAGATCAGTCTCAAATCAGACTCAGTCTTGGATCAGTTGCAAATCAGGTTTCAATTAGTCTAAAACACTCTGTTCAGTCTGCTATCAGACTCTGATCATTTTCAGATCATTGTCGAATCCAGATCAGACTCTGATCCAACTCAGATTGGTTTCGGATCTGTCTTGAATCAGACTCGGCCTTGAATGGGACACAAATCAGAGTCAAGTCAGTTTTGCTTCATTAAGGTCTTGGATCGGTTAAAAAATCAGACTTGGATCACTTTGGACAAGTCAGATGAGTTTCAAATCCTCGAATGGAACTCAAATCAGAGTCAAATCAGTTTGGCATCAGACCCATTAATGTCTTGGATCAGTTTCAAATCAGACTCAATCTTAGATCAGTTGCAAATCAGACTCCAGTTAGTCTAAAAACACTCAAATCAGTCTGCTAGACTGCTATCAGAGGATCGGATCTGTCTTGAATCAGACTGCCTCGAATGGGACTCAAATCAGTTTTGCATCATCAAGGTCTTGGATCAGATTTGGAATGGTTGAAAATCAGACTCGGATCACTTTGGTCAAATCTGATCAGTCTCAAATCAGACTCAGTCTTGGATCGGTCTAAAACACTGTTCAGTCTG
Organism: Culter alburnus; assembly: GCA_028476615.1. Lineage (NCBI taxonomy): Eukaryota > Metazoa > Chordata > Actinopteri > Cypriniformes > Xenocyprididae > Culter > Culter alburnus. The sequence continues at coordinate 33,717 of JAOTNS010002752.1, forward strand.
CTAGACTCCTATCAGAGTCAGATCAGATTCTGATCCAACAGATTGGTTTCGGATCAGACTCTGGCTCGAATGGGAAATCAGACTTAATCTTAGATCAGTTGCAAATCAGGCTTAGTTCAGACTTGGGTCAAAGCAGACTCAGATCAGACTCGAACAATGTGTTCGTCTCAGAACAGATTTTCTGCATGATTCTCTCTTGCGGTTTGTAACTCGTGTGTGTTTGTTCAGCGATGTTTGCCGTCACACACACATCTGCTAGAATCACGTCTGCTCTCAAATGAACTCCGTCTGTTTTTGGTCGGCACACACACATTAGCGCCCAGGCGTTAATTAGCGTCCGTCCCTGCGCGGGGCTCGTGGTTCGGTCCCAGCGTACGCTGACAGCGAGGAGTGAAATCTGTGCATCCTGTGAACACATTCCCAACATTCCTGCTAACACACACACACACGCGTCTTTCTGTCAAGCAGCGTTAGCTGCAGCAGTGGAGAGCGTGTTTGATGCGTGTGAATCGGATCTTTGTTGGGTTCAGGTCTGATGGGCCCGCGGCTCAGCCGGCCGTTTATGAGGAGCCGTGTTTGCAGGCCATCTTTGTTCCAGAGAGACTTCAGCGCTCTATCGCTCTTGTGTCAGAGACGGCACTGACTGACTCTATTGTGCTAGTGTGCTACTGCTCTTTATTCTCGCTCTGCCACTGCGGGTTTGGTTTAATCATACAGTCGAACTTTGACCCTCCCTATCTGATATTTCTTGAACCCTTTCTCAGATCAACACCCTCCTTTATCTGTAGAAACACCTACACAAGCTCATTTCACACAGTCAGAAAACATGCAAGATAAATAAGAAATGTCTATGATTAATATCACTTTGCAGATATATTAAGAACCTTTGCGCAGATTGAAAATATTGTGGCTATTAACTGGTTGAGAAGAGTGTATTGAAGATATCCTCAAAAAATTGATCAAAACTTTTGTTTTCATTTATCAATGTTTTTACTAATTTGACAACTAAAATTGACTAAAATGTATGACTAAATTTTATTGACCAAACATAAAAACTTTGACTTTGAGAAAATATTCAACACATTTTATTATTGTATATTTGTTTTATTTATATATTAATTGAAACGTCAAAACAAACATGTGAAAACTGTTTTTGATATAAAAAAATTGATCTTCTAAAATGATGTGTACACTATTATCATTTTAAATTTAGTTGAAAAGTTAATTTTATTACACCGCGTTCCAAATTATTATGCAAGTGACATATCAGTAAGATTTCAGTAGAATAAACATTCAGATTTTAGTTTTTCTAAGAAAATGTTTGTTTGTTTGTTTATCCATGTCTTTTTAGATAACTGGTATCAATCTCAGACAAAATAATTTGCCAGGTCTATGGAAAAGAGGTTGTTCCACATTATTAAGCAAGTCACAGTTCTCATGCAATATGGGGAGGAAGAAAGATCTTTCTGAAGATGAAAAGCATGAAATGGTGCAATGTTGTGCAAAAGGCATGAAAACTAATATTGTGTGAAACTGAATGGAGATTATCGAATTATCATAAGATTTGTGAGTGATTTGGAGCACAGCAGAACTTGGTCAGATAAAGGCTTATTAATGAAAGTGTCTGTCAAAAAAATGAATTGTATTAAAAGGGCAGCTATAAAAAAGCCAGTGTTGAGCAGCAAACAGGTATTTGAAGCTGCTGGTGTCTCTGGAGTCTCAAGAAGCTCTCCACTCACTCACAAATCTTATGATAATTCGATAATCTCCATTCAGTTTCACACAATATTAGTTGTTTTCATGCCTTTTGCACAACATTGCACCATTTCATGCTTTTCAAGTGTGAAATTAAACCCAATATTGAGACATTTTGATTTGTTTTTATTTACGCATTGCTTGAAACGTGCATCAGCATTTAACTTGATGATGAATGTGTAATTTTGCTGACAGGAAGTGAAGATCATGGTTCTTCCGTGTCGTAACGTCCAGCCCGTGGAGGAGGCTCTGGAGGACTGCAGGCGCGGCATCCTTCCCATAATCCTCTATGCCGTCAGCAAGGACACGCTGAGCCCAGAGCAGCTGAAGGAGCTGCAGAAGGTGCGCGAGACGCTGCCGTACCCCGTCTGCTTCATCCGGATCCCGACGGACGCATCGCCCGAACCGCCCCGTTCCGCGGAGAAGGAGCGCAGCGCTCTGTTCACGCAGCTCGCGTCTCTGGAGCTCATCGGCGGCTCGGCGGGAAACTGCGCCTGCGGTGCTCCTGCACAGACGCCCGGCAAGATGCAGGGTATTCTGGGAGAGAGTCTGGAGCGCCTGCACCGCGTGTTGGTGCCGTTCATCAGGCAGGTGCTGCAGAACCAGCAGGTGGAGGCGGCGACGCTGCTGAACGCCGTCCACTGCCGCTGCCTGGACCTCTTCATCAACCAGGTGACCTTACAGAAGATGAGCTGATGTGAGTTCAGGCTGAAGAGGTTTTGACGCTGTGTGTGTTTCAGCC
>JAOTNS010002753.1:0-44032 GCA_028476615.1 Culter alburnus
AGTCCAGCCGTACAGCTCCTCGTACCGAGCGCAGCAGAAAGAGAGTGTCTCCTCTTGAGCTCCACCCCAAAGACACGGTGGGCCGGGACGGCACTCTCAGCCCAAGCCTTCCAAGCCGAAGACAGACCTGAGGGTTTTGCTTCAGGCGAAGAAGGCTGGGCATAAGAAGTCCTGACGCCAGTGGCGTCAGACTTCTGAGGGCAGCCCCACACGTGGACCTCAGGGCCGGGGCCGGGGGCCGTTCTGCCAACCCCGCCACCTTTGGTGCTTCGGGGCGCAGCGGTTCCCACCGAATTAGTGACGCAGTGTTCAGAACATCAACACGACACTGCGTCACATCCTCTGAGGAGGATAAATTTACATCAAAAATGTGCTGTGAACAAAACACCAGAGGCCAGCCTCGAGAGGCTGGTTCCCTTAGTAGATTTTCTGGTAGAGTGGAAATCTCTTCAAAATATCTCACGTTGGGTTACACAAATTATTTAGAGAAAGGTTACAAAATCCAGTTTTGGTGCCGTCCACCTCTATTCAAAGGAGTGCTGCATACGTCAGTACTTCCTCAGCAGGCTTTGGTGTTGGAACAAGAAATAAAAACCCTATTAGCAAAGGAGGCTATAGAGAGGGTTCCGGTTGCCGACAGGGAGTCGGGGTTTTACAGCCGGTATTTCTTGGTTCCAAAAAAGGATGGGGGATTGCGCCCTATTTTAGATCTATGTCATCTGAATCGAGCAGTTCAAAAGCTAAAATTAAAGATGCTGACGTTAAGTCAAATCGTGACTCAAATCAAATCCGAGGATTGGTTTGTCACAATAGATCTCAAGGATGCATACTTCCATATCTCCATCCTTCCACAGCACAGGAAGTTCCTGAGGTTCGCTTTCGGGGGCGAAGCGTACCAATTTCGGGTTCTTCCGTTCGGCCTAGCTCTCTCACCCCGCACATTCACAAAATGTGTAGATGCAGCGCTGGCCCCGCTCAGGCTGCAGGGCATACGCATCCTGAATTATATCGACGACTGGTTGATTTTGGCACAGTCAGAGGAGATGGCGGTTCGGCATCGAGATGTCGTTCTCGCACACATTCGGAAATTGGGGTTGACTGAATGCCAAGAAAAGCGTCCTTACTCCACAACAGAGGACCACTTTTCTTGGCGTGGTTTGGGATTCAGTGACAATGCGAGCATGTCTCTCTCCAGCTCGCATCACTGCTATTCTATCAGCCGTAAAAGAATTGAAGCTAGGCCAGTCACGCACTGTAAGGCAGTTTCAGAGACTGTTGGGTCTGATGGCAGCATCGTCCAACGTGATACCTTTTGGCCTGCTGTACATGAGACCCTTACAGTGGTGGCTCAGGACCAAAGGGTTTTCCCCGAGGGGCAACCCACTTCGTATGATCAAGATCACGCGGCGCTGTCTCCACGCCTTGATCATATGGAAGAAGAATTGGTTCCTGTCCCAGGGCCCTGTGTTAGGAGCCCGATGTCGTCGTGTCGCTTCTCTCACAGGCTGGGGAGCGGTAATGGAAGGCCGCTCAGCTCAGGGTCTGTGGAAGAGTCATCAGCTCTCGTGGCACATAAATTGCCTGGAGATGATGGCAGTTTTCAATGCGTTGAAGTTCTTCCTTCCAGACCTGAGGGGCCATCATGTGCTAGTCAGAACAGACAACACATCGGTGGTCTCGTATATAAATCGGCAGGGGGGTCTGCGGTCGCGCCCATTATACAAACTGGCGCAACAGATCCTCCTGTGGTCCCTGGGGAAGATGCTCTCCTTGAGAGCTATCTATATTCCAGGGATTCAGAATATTGGAGCAGACACTCTGTCGAGGCAGAGGCTGAGGCCAGGGGAATGGAGACTTCACCCGGAGGTGGTGAAGCTCATATGGGAGATTTATGGCCAAGCGGAAGTGGATCTGTTCACGTCTCAGGATACGACGCACTGTCCACTTTGGTTCTCCCTCACACATCCAGCTCCTCTGGGGCTGGACGCCATGGTACAGACGTGGCCGAGGCTGCGTCTGTATGCATTTCCCCCAGTTGTTTTGCTCCCGGGAGTTCTGGAGAAATTTCATCAGGAAGGGATAAGTCTATTGCTAGTAGCACCTCACTGGCCGAGCCGCATATGGTTCTCGGACCTGATAGCTCTTCTCGATGGCTCACCTTGGAAGATTCCGATCAGGAGGGACCTCCTGTCTCAGGCGGGGGGCACGATTCTGCATCCCCGTCCAGAATGTGAAATCTGTGGGTTTGGCCTCTGAGGGGGCCAAGCTCATAGAAGCTGGTCTCTCAACTGAGGTTGTAGAGACCATTCTTCAGTCCAGAGCTCCTTCCACGAGGAAACTATATGCCTTGAAGTGGAAACTGTTCACTTCCTGGTGTCAAGAACGACAGTTGGATCCAGTCTACTGCCCGATTGGTTCAGTACTTGAGTTCCTACAGTGCCGTTTCTCATCTGGGTTAACCCCATCTACACTTAAAGTTTATGTGTCAACTATATCTGCTTACCATGCCCATGTGGATGGTACTACTGTTGGGAAGAACCCATTAGTCATTCGTTTCCTCCGTGGCACCCAGAGGCTGAGGCCTGCGATGCACACGAGGGTCCCTGCTTGGGATTTGGCTATTGTTTTAGAAGGCCTATCTACAGCTCCATTTGAGCCTATTGAGTCAGTCTCAGATAAGTTCCTGACACTTAAGACTGTCTTCCTTCTCGCCGTATCATCCCTTAAAAGAGTAGGAGACCTTCAGGCCCTTTCAGTGTCCCCGACCTGTCTTGAGTTTGCTCCGGGGATGGTCAAAGCCTTCCTTTACCCCAAACCTGGATATATTCCGAAGGTTTGACTAATGTTCCAAGGCCTATTGTGCTGCAAGCCTTTTGTCCTCCTCCATTCATTACACCAGACCAGGAGAAGTCGAAACTGCTGTGTCCAGTGCGAGCACTGGACACATATGTCCACAGAACTGCCCTGTGGAGGAAAGCAGATCAGTTATTTGTGTGCTTTGGACCACATAACAGAGGTCGTCCAGCATCTAAACACACGGTAAGCAAGTGGATAGTCGAGGCTATTTCACTTGCTTACGAGGTCTCTGGCCAGCAGTGTCCATTAGCTGTCAGAGCACATTCGACTAGGAGTATGGCGGCCTCCAAGGCCTTAATCTCGGGGGTTTCCCTCAAAGAGATCTGCGATGCGGCCGGTTGGTCTTCGCCACTCACCTTTGTAAGGTATTATGACCTTGACCTGGACGCAGCTCCAGGATCATCGGTTTTGCTGTCTTAAGTGTGCCAGAGTTTCACACAGACAGGTATTTGTGATTATGGCGTTTTGGTATATCGTTCCCAAAGCGTTCCTATCGGACGCAGCGCGAGTTCCCTCGAAAGGGAACGTCTCAGGTTACGTATGTAACCTAGTTCCCTGAGATAGGGAACGAGACGCTGCGTCGCATTGCCATACTCCCTGCATCCCTGTGATCGTTTTGCCTCGGCAGTATTTAGCTGAAGCCGGTTGCACCGGATGTGTATTTATCCTTTCCTGGTCGTGACGTCACCCGCCCGTGACGTTCACTCTCACCATTGGACTAGTTGACAGTCGTGCATCAGACGCTATCATGCTGGAGGCGTTCCCAAAGCGTTCCTATCGGACGCAGCGTCTCGTTCCCTATCTCAGGGAACTATGGTTGCATACGTAACCTGAGACGTTTTGTACACTCACAATAAAAACAAAACTTTGCTCGTAAAATAAACAAAGATTTTTCTGCCGTCTCGGTTTCCTTTCTGTGAACTTCTCAAATGAACCGAGACTCATATACTCTAGTCTAATTGTCGCATTTTCCCCCTTTCATTTTGTTAATAGGCTATGTTAAGTTATGCGCATAGACATAGGCTATTTATTCCTTTTATATAATTCAATCCTTTGTTCTCCGTTCACAGAAGCGCTGCAGATGCGTGATTATAATGAATCCTCATGTTCTGTTGTTTAATTTGCTATTTGTTCATGTAGGCTAAAACTAAACACAGACACAGACACTTATCAATTCTAATTTCGTTTAATTAATTTAATTTAATCTTGTCGGTTAATGAAAAGATGATCGCGTCAGTTGAAAGTCAGGGGGAAAAACACAGAAATGATACTGACAAGGCAACAATAATTTTCTTTCAGTTTAAGTTTTTCAACTAATATTTATATTTTATTATATTTCAGGTTTATTTCGATTAGCATAAATGTTTTAATAGTTTTTGTTATTAATTAACTATAATAACCCTGCCTAGGCAAAACCACAGAACTGCATTACAGTAAATTTTCCCGCTGTATAAGTCACAAATATTTACAAAGATTCACGAATTATAATTCCGTCTGGGACACAATCTCAGGCCGGGAGTCTCATGCTCATCGAGGCCAATAAACCTACAGCTATTGTTGAAAACATAATTTACATTTACATTACTTTTAAGAAATTTGTGATCAGAATAGTATTTTCCTATATTTTGTTATATTTAATTTCTTGAAAATAATAGGCTATTAACACTCTGAGGTCTGAGGGTATCGCCGGCGATACCACCGCGTTTTTTTCTTACCAGTGTGAAAGAGACTCAAAATACTCAGTCAATGTTGCACATACAATTAAGAGTTATACACCATTTTAATCTGTTGAATATCTTCTTTCATTTGTGTACACTCAGAGTAAAAACAAAATGCTGTGCTTTTTGTAAAATAAAGAAAACTAACATGATGCGTGATCTCTCGTCTCCCTCTGAACGAAGTCCAATCTGATAGTTCTCAGAAAATGAACTGTAACTTAGTGAATACGAATGACAAAAAAATTAAACTTATGTCTAAAGAAACGTTGAAATGTCAGGTTTTAAATCATGTAAGTCAAATCGAAAACAAACATTCTGTGTTTATGTAATCTGTATGAAAAGAGAGCCATGTCAGAAATCTGTGATTCAGCTCATTATCCGCTAATGCGGCCACGCCCACGGAGCGAGTGCTATTCAGACGCAAATTCAGAGGCAATACATGCATTCATCGTCTCAATCATGTATTTATTGTCTTGAAAAGTGTTTATCTGGATGTTAAAGCGTTGTTGTAAAGCATGGTTAGCGAACTCTAGAAGACATGCAGTTAGTTCCTGGTTCTTCTTCTTCTTTATATGGATTTGTGGCCTAAAGGTGCACAGAGCGCCCTCCGGCTGCAAGTATGAATTGTATCCAGCACTCATAGTGATGATATATAGAATAAATATTACTCCTCTGTATAGAAATTTGACATAAACATATGAGAATCCATCAATAGTTCTCCAAATGTGCATGCTTTAAGCTAAAAGCCAATATGAAATGCCAAAGAGGTAACATAATTGTTCAGACTCTTTGCATCACAGAAATACATTATATTTTAAAGAATATAATAGAATACCATTATTTTAAATTGAGCTGAGACATGATTATAGAGGGTTTTTTCACACCCTACCTGACTGAAAGGCCTCATTAATATGCAAGTCATTTCAGGTCATTATTTGATTCTTTTGTCTTCTCAGGTCTAAATGACCCATTATTCATGATCATTCACGCCTCCATGCATACTGTGTTTCTTGACAAAAAGTGTCTTACAAAAACTAAATCAATATATTGTTTTATATGAAGGAGTAGGCAGCATAATTTTTACATAACTCTGAAGCAACTCTAGTCTACAAAAACTCTAGTCTACAATCTCCAATACCCAGAAGTCTTGTGAACACAGATTTAATATACTTTTTTTGGCCTTATTTCAGTGACTTAAGTTTTTTGTTTTTTCAATAACCACGCATAAACATTATTCCTTCAAAAACAAACATGTACATACATGGTCCTCACATATTATGGTAGCCTAGTTTGTGTTGAATACAGTGTAATGACACTTGTGTCATTAATGTGTTTATGAACAAATGAAAAAAGCACAAATGTCAGGGCATGTCAAAACTTCTCCAGGCCCCAAATCAGCCTCAGACTCCAGAGGGTTAAAATGACTTAATCTCCTGAAAACAATATCGCATAGTCTGATATTGTGAGCTAATTTATTCACACATTGTATGGTCAGCTTTTTAATTAAAATTCTTACCACTATCAAAAGTAAAAGCTCAGAATTGCATATCCCAGAATATTATGTTTCTAGATTATAATTATAAATTTTACGTGCTTGAATTTGAAGTTGGGGACCCACTTTATATTAAGTGGCCTTAACTACTATGTACTTACATTTAAATTAATCATTTGATACAATGCACTTATTGTGTTCATACATGTTTTTACATTGTACTTATATTTTAAAACACCTGCATGTAATTACATCTGTAATTAATTTCTGTAATTACATTTATAATTACACTGTTGACCCATCCCTTAACCCTTACCCCTACCCTTAAACCTACCCATACCACCAAACCTGTCCCTAACCTTACCCATATCCCACCTCAATAGCAGCAAAAGTGTTTTGATATTCAATATGAACCCAATAAGTACATTGTACTTATTTTGTTATGTAAGTACATAGTAGTTAAGGCCACTTAATATAAAGTGGGACCGAAGTTGGTAATAGTCGTGAACATAACATAAAATTGCGACTTTGGTGGTGTATAATTTGTACAGTCATTAATCTCAAAGAGAAAGTGAATGATTTTTTTAATTATTATTATTATTAGGTTCTTAAACAGTAGGCTATACAACTTTGTATGCAATGCACCATTTGTATCAAGGATATATCCAGTGTCATCAGAACACAGAAAAGTAAAAGGAAAAAAAGTGATTGATAAAGAAAATATGAACACATAGGAAAAAACATGAGGGTAAGATATTAATTTATTGTGGTGGCAACGTGCCCCTTCTCCGGCGTTAGTGTCAAGCGTCTGTGTTGCGACGTACCCTTTCTCCGGCGTTAGTGTCACACGTCTGTGTTGCGACGTACCCTTTCTCCGGCGTTAGTGTCACGCGTCTGTGTTGCGACGTACCCTGTTAGTGTTGTGTTGCGACGTACCCTTTCTCCGGCGTTAGTGTCACACGTCTGTGTTGCGACGTACCCTTTCTCCGGCGTTAGTGTCACGCGTCTGTGTTGCGACGTACCCTTTCTCCGGCGTTAGTGTCACGCGTCTGTGTTGCGACGTACCCTTTCTCCGGCGTTGGTCTCACGCGTCTGTGTTGCGACGTACCCTTTCTCCGGCGTTAGTGTCGCGTCTGTTGCGACGTACCCTTTCTCCGGCGACGCGTCTGTGTTGCGACGCCGGCGTTAGTGTCACGCGTCTGTGTTGCGACGTACCCTTTCTCCGGCGTTAGTCTGTGTTGCGACGTACCCTTCTCCGGCGTTACGCGTCGCACACGTACCCTTTCTCCGCGTTCTGTGTGCGACGTAGGCGTTAGTGTCAAGCGTCTGCGACGTACCCTTTCTCCGCGTTAGTGTCAAGCGTCTGTGTTGCGACGGCGTTAGTGTCACGTCCGACGTACCCTTTCTCCGGCGTTGTGTCAAGCGTCTGTGTTGCGACGTACCCTTCTCCGGCGTTAGTGTTCTGTGTTGCGTTAGTGTCACGCGTCTGTGTTGCGACTACCCTTTCTCCGGCGTTAGTGTCGTGTTGCGACGTACCCTTTCTCGCGTTAGTGTCGTCTGTTGCGACGTACCCTTTCTCCGGCGTTAGTGTCAAGCGTCTGTGTTGCGACGTACCCTTTCTCCGGCGTTAGTGTCACGCGTCTGTGTTGCGACGTACCCTTTCTCCGGCGTTAGTGTCACGCGTCTGTGTTGCGACGTACCCTTTCTCCGGCGTTAGTGTCAGCGTCTGTGTTTCGACGTACCCTTTCGGCGTTAGTGTCAAGCGTCTGTGTTGCGACGTACCCTTTCTCCGCGACGCGTCTGTGTTGCGACGTACCCTTTCTCCGGCGTTGGTCTCACGCGTCTGTGTTGCGACGTACCCTTTCTCCGGCGTTAGTGTCACGCGTCTGTGTTGCGACGTACCCTTTCTCCGGCGTTAGTCCACGCGTCTGTGTTGCGACGTACCCTTTCTCCGGCGTTACGCGTCTGTGTGCGACGTACCCTTTCTCCGGCGTTAGTGTCACGCGTCTGTGTTGCGACGTACCCTTTCTCCGGCGTTAGTGTCACGCGTCGTGTGCGACGTACCCTTTCTCCGGTGTCACGCGTCTACGTACCCTTTCTCCGGCGTTAGTGTCAAGCACGTACCCTTTCTCAGCGTCTGCGACGTACCCTTTCTCCGGCGTTAGTGTCAAGCGTCTGTGTTGCGACGTACCCTTTCTCCGGCGTTAGTGTCAAGCGTCTGTGTTGCGACGTACCCTTTCTCCGGCGTTAGTGTCAAGCGTCTGTGTTGCGACGTACCCTTTCTCCGGCGTTAGTGTCAAGCGTCGTGTTGCGACGTACCCTTCTCCGGCGTTAGTGTCGCGTCTGTGTTGCGACGTACCTTTCTCCGGCGTTAGTGTCACGCGTCTGTGTTGCGACGTACCCTTCTCTCTACGGCGTCAAGCGTCTGTGTTGCGACGTACCCTTTCTCCGGCGTTAGTGTCACCGTCTGTGTTGCGGCGTTAAACGTACCCTTTCCCGGCGTTAGTGTCACACGTACCCTTTCTCCGGCGTTAGTGTCACGCGTCATGCGACTACCCTTTCTCCGGCGTTAGTGTCAAGCGTCTGTGTTGCGACGTACCCTTTCTCCGGCGTTAGTGTCACGCGTCTGTGTTGCGACGTACCCTTTCTCCGGCGTTGGCGTTAGTGTCACGCGTCTGTGTTGCGACGTACCCTTTCTCCGGCGTTAGTGTCACGCGTCTGTGTTGCGACGTACCCCTTTCTCCGGCGTTAGTGTCAAGCGTCTGTGTTGCGACGTACCCTTTCTCACACGTAAAAAGTACACGACTGTTTCCTTTGGTTGGTAATCAATGGCATGATTCAACTCTTATATGAAGAGAGAGAAAGCGCTGCCGGTAACGCTGCATTCACACGGGGCGTCAGCGTCAACGCTTGACAGAGGGCGTGTCTGAAGCTTGTGTTGAAGCGACCGTTATAGTGATGACAGCCAATCACATTACTTTCCGGTGTTGCACGAGTGCAATTGGCCAGCGACTGCTCTAGGGTATTTGCCTAGGGCGATCTGATTGGATGACGCCTGCGTTGGTGCTTGAAAAGTTGAGAAATCATTAGGCTTGTTCGACTTGATGCAGCGCCGCAAAGACTGATCGGCGGCTGACTTGAAGCAGTGCATGCCGGTAAGAAATGTTGTCCGACTTGAGACAGCGCTGACGTCATGTGACTGAGACGTATGGCTTTAAAGTACCGCGAGAGCGATTCGAGATCAGCTGCCTGAGTCAGCCAGCGCAGTTTCTCAAGAGGAGCTGCACGAGCGCTGGGGCACGTTCAAGCTCAAACCGGTGCGCAACGTTTTGCTACTTTTTTCGGGTTGAGCGACATGTTTCCTGGAAACGGTGTGCAACGGTGTGCAACAGGTTTGAGATATGTTTTTCTCTCGTTTGGTGGGGTGTGTCAGAAATGTTTGCCCAATCAGCGGCAAGATGTATATAAACCATGTGGTATTAAAGAGACAGCTCGCACACGGGTATTAATGTAACATAAATACTATACTTATATAGTTTGCTATTGTATTGTGAAGTGGAACTTTAATAAACTTTTCTATTCTCCTCTGATTATATAATGGTAAATATTACAATATCATAGCACAATGACAGTGATCAGCAATAATGATAAGCCTCACAATAAAAGTAATATAGATAGTTTCCACAAATCCCTTCACTCGATTGGGATGTTCTCTTTTATTCTGGACGGCAAGGGCAGTGACTGTAACATCCAGTGTATTTTGCAGTATTAAACACGTATTTATACTGATTTAATCAGGCTCCGAAAATTCTTCAAAAAGAACACAAAGAATGGCCTTCTCAGCTGCCATAGTGTCAACTCCTGCATCATCAGAACAAGGTGTTCAACACACCACTGTTTCCGTTTAAAAAACGTTTTGCAACGTTTTGTCGGGGCTGAACGCAGCCCAGATGACAACACAGCTGTTTCACGATTGGCTGGATTCACCGCATGACAACGATCACGTGTGTTTCGTGTTTATTGTCACGCCTTCAGCTCCAGTAATGCTCAAAAATCTGTGTTTTTATAACAGTTAAAGCTCTTTTCATGTAGTCGCGATGTTGTATTGTGTCATGTTTATCAAAATAAAACGGATAAAAAACAAAGACCCCACTACATTGTTATTTAAATAACATATGCTTATGTTGAACTTTATTCTTGTAAAAACAGATGCTGTAAGCAGTACATAAAGTATTGAATGAAAACATCAGTGTATTAGTCAAATATTGCATTTATTTCACTTCAGCTGTGATAAAGTATGCAAACCGATGCAAACGCAGCGCGAGCGTCACTACGGGAAGCAGAAAGTGTCCGACTTCACGTCTCCGTTTTCAGCTCCTCCCCGCCTGCACGCGGCTAATCTCGTCGATCGGTTACATCCAGCCGCAGCCGATGTCGAACACACCTTTCAACTTCTGCCACTTGCAACGCGAGTGAAGCGACGCGACGGAACCCACAATTCAGTTCGGCAGTTCGTCACCCATTCAAAGTAAATGAGAAGCGTTAACGCCAGAGCCCCGTGTGAATGCAGCGTAACGCTGTATATATGGATAGTACTGTAGAAAAGCGGTATTAAACTGTTTAACATATTTTAATAGAGAGATATGTTTAGAAAAATTATATTTTGACAGCACTGTTAAGAAACCTCAAACCTGAAAGATTCGGGGCTTTTGGGAAAACATTCGGGGCTGAAGCCCCCTTAGCCCACCCCTAGCGCCGCCCCTGCACCTGGTGGTCAAAGAATGTAAAACAAGCAGATACATTACAGATGACCTGATGTAATCTGTGATACACTTTATTTTTGCACCAGTTAAGGCTTAGAAATAACAGTGAAGAAAAAAATCAATTTCCACATAGACTAAACTATTTATATGAATATAATGATTGTATATTAACATAATTGACATTTGACCTCGAGTGTGGACTACCCTTTCAATAAATCCTGCATTTAGATCCTCAGCCTTCATCAAGTCATGTCATCTTTATTTATATAGCGCTTTTTACAATGCAGATTGTGTCAAAGCAGCTTTACATTGATAACTGGTATATAATTTTGGCTGCACAGCAGCTCTTAAAGAATAGTGTCAATGCAGGCAGATCAGAGCACTGTTGAATATCAAATGTCAAGTCAAATGTCAAGTGTCCCCAACTAAGCAAGCCAAAGGCGACAGCGGCAAGGAACTCAAACTCCAACAGGTGACATCAGGTGGCAAACAAGTGTCCCTGTGCAGTACGTAACAGTCAAGTTGTTAATTTACAGTTATTGTTTGTAATTTTACATAGTTTTAAACAATTTAAAACAACAGAAAACTACTGTAAAAACTGCCTTACTCTATATTTATACTATATTTCACACGCCTTATATGCACCTCATGGCAGTCCACATGTCTAATGGCTAGATCTGCAGGGGGCAACAATGGGTAAAGCATATGTACTTGCTCTGCAGTAGCAGCAATAAAGCAGCAGCAGTGTAGCAGATCTATTCCGCCAAGACCAAACACATCTATATTGTCATACCCATTACCATGGCAAACACTCCGAGAGTTGTCATGAATATCTTTTATCTTCAGTTCATCTAAGGCTGTGGCTGAAGAAAGTTGTAGTTTGTGTTCTTATTTCTCTTTCTTTCAGTGCTTGTTCACAGCAGGTGTTTGAATGATTGAAAGAATGTTTCAGGAACATTATAATAACCTTTAAATAACATTCTACTAACGTCAAGAAAACTGGACAATTTTTACGTTCCCAGAACCAACACTAAGTGTTTGGAGAATGTTCTTATAACAAAATTCTGTTAGCTGGGGATGAGTGTGACACGTCTCGAGAGCAGCGGAGCTCTTACTATGCTGCAGTCGCTGCTTCTGCTTTTCCGGTCATGAGTATGAGGTAACGCAGCTCTGTTTATCATATTAGATACATTTGAGAGTGTTTAAAATGATGTTATAACGTTACTCTGTGCGTTCGCTCGGCGGCTGCTGTGAGACACTGTTACACACTGCAGTAAGATAGATCGATTTTACAATATCATATTAAAGTTTTTCTCAGTCAATTTGACACATTTCTCCAAACTCAAGTCACTGTTCTCAAAACTGTTCACACAGAAATGAACACTTTGTTATTGTCCTAAACAGGTTGTAAATTTTCCTTCATTTCATGCAAATTTTAAATCACAAGCATAATTTTCTCAAAACACAATATTGCACAAAATTGTTTCAAAATGTATTCACAGTAGTTCATACGGCCAACCAAAACTAACATACCAGGCAAAAACAATTGCAACTCTTTTTATCGGTTTTACAAAAATCACAATCATTTGCCCCAAATAAATATCTGCTCAGTTAGCAATAAACACAACACAGGAAATACACATTTCCTAATTGCTTACACTTAATTACAAAAACTATAAAAGGGGAAAGAAACCAACAACAACAACAAAAGAAGAAGAATGTAAAAGCAGGAGGTTTTGGAGAGGATAGAGGAAGGGTAATACTGAGAGGGAGAGGACCATTGGAAGAGGTAGAAAGAGATGAGTGCAAAGGAATAGATGATTTGGGAAGAGGAGATGGAGCAAGAAGAGCCAAGGATGTAGGAAGAGGGGAAGAGGGAGGAGTAGAGGGATAAGATATGGTAGAGTGGAAGGCAATCTTAATGAGCTAATACAATATATTTCTTATATTTTATAATTATTTGCATTTTAAATGTTTCATATTTTAAGCTACTTAACAAAAGCACACCTTCATGTACTAAAGTTTCTACCAAAGAGACTATCACTGTGCTGAAGAGAGCATGAATATTATAGTTTTACTGATGTTTCGTCCAATCATCATCCTAACCTCAGGCTCTACTCTTCATGACCCCAAAAACTCACACATACCAGAAAACCTTTTACATTCCAAAATAATAGAACATGAACACATTAACAGGTCTCCCCCTATATTAATATTGAGAAAAAACACAGGAAATAGCACTTAATTTTAACATTTACTCTCCTTTCACAGTCAGAAGCAAAGCATGCTGGGAACTAGAAACATGCTATAACTCATTCTGTGAATGTGTGTTTATGTGTTTACAATATATTCACATTTATATGGGAACATGTATGTGCAATATATATATATACACAATAAAGGATAAAACTTTATGAACATTACATGTAATGCTATTTTTGTCTTCATTTCAAAAAAATTTTTTATATGTATCAATATATAGTCATACATGGTCAATGCGTATATTGCAGTATATTGAAAAATATAAGCACTAGTTTCCCATTTGGAAATGTATTATGTAATATATCGCATTATATTTTGCAGTATATTCCCATATATTTTTGTCCCATAAGAGTTCTTTTCAATCTTTGAGGGCATCTCTTACCCCACATGAACAGAATCCAGCCGAGCGTCTCCATCCTGCTGCTGCTCGTCTGTGTGACAAACGTCTTCCTGTTCATTTCTTCATGATAGACTCATTTCCTCATTAACATGGCGTTTCTCACACTTGCAGGGCGTGAGTGTGTTTCTCACAGATCGAACAGCAGCACTGTATATAACTTGAAAAACAGCACACAAGTCATATGTTATGATACTTTCATTGTGCTTATATATATATATATATAAGTATCATAACAGTGGTCCATTTGAATTGTGTGCCGTTTTTCAAGTTATCTGCAGTCACCATATATTGCTTTGTGTAAGGAACAGACTGAAATGTATTCACTATTCTCAGAAAATCGTCCCCTTCGCCATTCAGATCTGGCACATTCATGATGACGAGATCAACAGATAAAGAGATGACACTCTGCACACTTTGTTGGTTTGCATGTGTACCATCAGCAAGGCAGATCCGAGGAACATGAGGAACATGAGGCCTCATTTATAAAATGTTGCACAGAAACCTCCTAAATTGATAAATAATAATAATAATAATAATAAATCACAAATGATCTTGAACTTGAGCGCAGCTGAATGGTTTCAGTTCTCCACATTGTAAACAACACCTAATTAATGTCATTTATATATCAAAGAAAAAACAAACAAAAACCTGCAGTAATCTGACAAGGAAAAGTGTGTACATCTGATCAGACCCTGGTGTGGCGCTAAACACTTTTCCATGTCAACAACAGTTTTTATAAATATGAGCACTGAAGTGGATTTAAGTGTACACACACTCCAAGATCAGGTCTGTGCGTATGCACGCTTTATAAATGAGGCCCAAGAGGAACGGGGCAGCTCAGTCCATACACGTCAGCAGCACCTCCAGGTGTTTCAAAAAGCTGCAGGACCTTTACGTGCCTCACTAATGACGTGTTCATTCTCTCACCTTTGACTCTTTGACACTTACTATACAGTAATATTATTACCTGCACTCAGATGAGAACAAAACTGAACTGAAGTGATCTGAATAGTGACTCTATTGTCTTCTGTAGAGCTGCTGAATCTGAACGAGTCTCCTATCTGATCAATCTGTTATTTTCCTGTTTATTACTGAGAAGCTGCTTTTTAATAAATGTTTAGTAATCTTAATCCAATCCAAATCAAAAGTTTAAGTATAAATCTATAAGTATAAGTCTGAGTCAAAGGTTCTTGCCTAAGAAGAACAGAGTTGACGAGATCTTGTTGATATGCAAAGAGCAGAAGAGATATGAAATAGTGACTGAAAATAAGAAGCAGAGCCCTTCTTTATACCCAAAAAACAGACATTATTAAACCACAAAAGCTATTAAAGTGAATCAAATAATACAGCTGTCTCTGCACTTCGCAAGTACAAAGTACAGTCTGACAAAGGATTAGATGGACAAACGAGGTATCAGTTTCGTGGAACTCAGATACATCTGTGAAGACAAAGACCTATTATTATACTGTATATACTATATATATATATATATATATATTTTGGCCCTTGTATTGGTTATGTGTGTCTGCTTTTTTGGAGACATGACCTTTCAGAAGATATTTGTACTTTAACACTCTAGCATTTGCATATGCCAAAAGAAGCTTCCAGAGAGTGTGTACGTGTGCAGTAAACTTAGAAAAACATACCAGTCAGGAGTGAAGCCCTTAACAGACTTTTTCATAAAAGAAGCAGTGCACATTTGCCATAAAATCTTAAAACAATAAATGATTATAATATTATTCATTAAATTAGTGATCATGGGCAAGAAAAACATTTTCATTTTCAATCTTCACTCAAAAATATATTATTTGTATAAAAATCTGATTGAAATGTTAAAGGATTCTAAAACTGGATTTTATTGTTTGTGGGTTAGACTGTTTTAAGAAAAGAGGAAGGAGATGTTTGTATAGTTTATTGTGTGTGTCTATTCAAACACAAGCACGTCATCTGAGATTGAGTGTATCTGGATTTAATCCAGCGTTGTTCAGAAACTGATCCTGGAGCAGATCATGAACTTCCACATCCAGGGCTGTTTCTCAGAAGCATCGTGAGCTAAACTGATCGCAGAGACCTTTGGTAGCAATGATGAGATGGGTTTGGAAACCGCAGCCCTGATCATTCAGATGAATGTTTTTGATCAGCTCTCGCTCTGATGGCTGACGTCACACATCTCATTCAGGCCGAGTGTGTAACCGTCATGCACTTCCTTACTAAAGATAGATTTCTCTGCCAGCAACTTAATCTTTCACCTAAAATAAAGAAAATAAGAACTATTGAATTTCATTTTGAAGAACAGACCTCACAAAGTTAGGAAATCTGTTTTGTCTGGGTGGACTGGAAGTTTTAAATGTTAAGGAATTGGTCTGCTCTTTTATAATTAGTTGGTTAAAAAACATCTAGTAATGACATAATTTGGTAATATATCCACAATGTATATGAAAGATTTGACTGCACACTCACTTTGTCAAGGTATGGTATATGGATACTTTGACAAAGGCTTTGTGCCGAAACGTTAGTCAATAAAATTTTCTGCAAGTGAGTGTGTGCAGTCAAATCTTTACATTTAGATTTATCTCTCTTGACCTGCACCTCGGACGGAGTGCGTTTGTTTGTTTTTGATTATATCCACAATGCCATATTTCATAGATTAGGTGGCTTAGAGTTTCTTTTAAAATGTAATTTCACCCCTTGTAAATTGTCGATTTCTCTCTCTAAATTTCACCAACAAGTTTTACTTGCTTGGAAACTTTGTTATGTGCACAACTTTTCTCCCCACAAAGAAATTCTGTGGATTAACTCGAATATTTTGATCCAAAGCAAATGATTTTTTGTGGACAAATGAGGTATTGTTTTAGTTTTGGATCATGGCAGTATACTGGAATATGAAGAATTTATGTCTTTGTATAATTTCCTACTATAGCTTTCAATTCCATCATCAAATCGTTGTCTCCGAGTTATGTGCATATTTAAAACACACCTTTTCTTTAATGAGAGGAAAACAATTATGTCCAAACTTTTAGTTTCGCTTCTTGATAAAAAATGTAACAGTAAACATATGAAGCTATTGTTACATTACACAGTTTACACATTTATGAGGGCCGTATAGGCCATAATTATTGAAAAGCCTCTTAAGCACTAGTGACATGAAAAACATTGATCAACCATAGTAAAATTCATTCATATGCATTACTGAAAAAAACTTATAAACACTAGTGAAAACATTGAATGAACCTTAGTGAAATTCATTCATGCGCATTACTGAATGAGAAAAGAATTCAGTTGACGATGAGAGCTAATTTCAGCTGTGGCCGCACTTCCGTTTACTTTGGCGCACATCTCACAAACTCTTTTCAAACTCACAGCTTCCTTTTCAAGTGAAATTAGCTCGATGACCAAGACAAAATTTGAATGGACCATAGATCTGTTTTGTATGTTCAAATATTTTATGGTTTGATTTGAGTATGTGTGAGTTAATTCTTTTAATCTTCCCTCTTTCTGAAAATATCTCGGTGACATGGCAGCCGTCGAGTGAGTCAGCACTGCAAACCTGTTGGTTGATACGCAGTGGACAGTGGAAATATGCACTCCCAGTTGATGTCCCACCGGCAGAGAGGCCTTACCAGGGTCTCTAATGTGGAGCCCATCCAGGTCCAGCAGCTCCACCAGGGTCTCCTGCTCAGCTGAATTAAAGTGTACACAAATAATTTTTATGTACCGTTAATTGAAAATGTTATGTTTTTCTGATGTTAAAGCATCGATCTCAAGACACTTCGCGGTCTACACTATCCCACAGTTCATTGCGCGCCGGTGACAACAGGAGTTCAGGTGTGAATTCACATAAATGTAAGCAATGCCCCGGTTTCACCAATATGTAATATCTAAATCAAACTGTAATATCCATGATATCCCAAATGTCAGTTTTTCATATTTGTCTCTGAGATGGAGTGCAGTTGAATAAAATCCTAAAGTACTGTACTTTAAATTTAGACTTAAATTCATATAATTTTCACAGTTAATGTTTTTTAACATAAAAACTAGGTTAACTAATTGCTAACGATATAAAACTAACATTACATAGTTTAACCATACATATATTGGTCCAGTGTCCCGTCGTCACCGGCAGTGAAGCATGTCAAAACCCAACAGAAAGTCATAAAACTTTAAAATGCTCACACAAACATTAGATGTCAGCTGTCTGTCACACAGCCGCTAGCCAAGTAACGACGCTCGGCTCATTGTTGCCATGTCTGGGATTGGGATACTTTTACACTGTGCTGTGATTACACTACTTTTGAGATGGTTTTGTTGCGCAGACCTGGCAACCCTCCACTCCAAAACCCCACCCCTTTCATGCACTTCGAAGTGTGTAGCCCCTGAATTGGGACACAGCTATAGATACGTTTTTGGCTAACAGCCACTAGATGGCGCTCCGGTAGCGCGGCCGCCATTATAGGGTGAAAATACTAACTGGACCATTGAATCCTTCACATCTTACGCACCCAAAATCTGCGAATTTCACTGCCAAATCAGAAGCGCAATAGCACAGTTTTTTAAATTAAGTCACCAGTAAATTGTATGATCCTACAGTAAATGTTGTGTTGTCTTATATATGTTTTATTTTACCAGTTGTGGAATCAACCATTCATCCATCTGAGGTAACGTAGCTAGCCTACTTTATTATTTTCATTTTATGCAACTTTACACATTTATTAATAGAAAATTAATAATTAATACATTTAAGATCATCATGTTTGCAGCGAACAATATATTTCAGACCTAGTGGAGTAATAGTAATAATATCTAGGTCTGAATTGAAATATATATATTGTACGTTTTAATGGATCACGCTACAAACATAATGATCTTATAACACATGATGCATTGCTGTGTCCGTTATCCCATAATTCACACTTTTGGACACTTTTGCTTTAACGGACATTAGACAACACTGCAAAATCAAGCTGTTATATTCATATATTTATTGTCCAACATTCCCAATTTTTCTGATGCATGTCCTTAATTTAATTCCATATGTTGGTAATAATTCAGTGTTTATAAGCCTTTTAAATAATTTTAACCTAAACTGACTGGGTTTCTAGAGAGCAAAGGTTTTGTGACTTAAACACAAGTGTGTAAAATAAACTGTTAAAAGGATTTGATGATCACTAGTGATAGTATTTTATTCTGTGTTGTTGGATTTCAGCTTTAATGTGTTTTTTGTTTTAACAAAGCAGCTGATATTGCCATAGAAACTAGTGGACTGACGACTCGCTTTCACCCCAGAATGGCGGAAGCGCAGGGCTGCTGCTGGAGCCGGTGCTGCAATGGAACGTTCTGTTGAGTGTCGCTTCTTGTTAGTGGATATTCTTTGGAGCAACTGCGCTCGACTGCAGAATCCGATGAAGCCGCCTCGCCCTTGCGAGACGATATATAATAAGGTAAAAATAAGGTAAAGGTGCTTAGAGACGCATCATAAAACAGGAGGTAGCAAAATCTGACAGGGTAGCACAAATTGTCATTGGCTCTGGTTTAACTACACAAAAGTGGAAACAGGTAGTGAGACAGAGCACAACGGGTCATATTACTATAAGAAATACACTGGAGGGGAATGTAATCGGCAACAGTTATGCTAAACAAACAAAGAAAAAAAACATTAATTATTTTTAACCAGGTCAAAGAATTATTTCACCTGTCGCCGTTTACGTTCCCCTCCAATGCATTTCTTATAGTAATATGACCCGTTGTGCTCTGTCTCACTGCCTGTATCCACTTTTGTGTCCTTAAACATTCGTTTTTTGGGGGTTGACAGCTTATAAAACTTAGTTCTGTTTTTTTAGCTTGTTTGCTGTACACCTTGTCACACAGCAGCTTTTAGACATTGTTCTGTTTTTTGTTTTAAAGTGTCATGAAACCCCCCTGTTTTACCCTGGTCGTTCACACCTCTGAGCTGCAAAAACTCTGTGAAAATGGGCGTGTAAAGCTCTGGAAAAGTGGGAGTGTAGAGGGGGGGAAGAGGGGAGAGAACAACCAATGAAGCACAGACATACAACACACTCATTATACAGAATAATGAACATTAATATATGAGCACGGAGAGAATGACAACAAACTCCCAAGAACAAGGGAGAAATGCGAAAGAATATTTAATAGGGCTAATAATAGGCTACTTTGATTAGGTTTATGAGCACTGCACTCTCAGAATCAGTCTGTTAGAATAATCGTGTCGTCGCGTTCAGATAGGCTACACCACTGTATCAGTGTCCAGTTTGCACATATGATTCATTTGAAGAAGACTTGATGAAATATGTGTGCATAACTACACCGTGCTGGTTAATGTTTGGTGCAGGAGAATGTGTGAAATAAAAACTTTAAACACGGATACTTTATTCTGTATGAGCTATGTGTCACGTGGCTAGTGTTATTAAACTCATCGCGGAGCTCCGCGCTGAAACCGATCATATGCGCGCTCCGCCTGTATATCATAAAAACAATCGGATTTTTCATGTGTTCGTATTCAAACTCCAGTTCTGACTGCATCGCGAGCAAAATACAAACAACAGCCTGCTGTGCTGAGGGAAACATACACATGGCTCGCGTGTTTGAACGCAGCTAGAGCAGGCAGAGGAGAATGAGCCGCACTTTTGTGACATTTGAATTCTCCGCTGTAATGCGATCTCACGCGAACATATTTTCCATTTGTGCTGGTAGATTACAGCAAAACAATCCACATGCACACAAACCTCTGCTCTGGTCGCGTCGCAGGAAAACACATTGTGTTGTAGCACTGAGGAAACGAACACCAAAGACATGTCTCTGAATGACAACAGACCGAGGCGAGAGAAGTGATGCTTCCTCATGCATAATACTGCAATTATAATCTTATGCATACTACAGCGCAGTGATTGGATTAAATGAGCTTTATGTCATGAATATATATGTCAAGAATCGCTCGAAACGGTCTACGTCAGCATGTTCGACCATGCCCATACTTGGGCCGAAAGTACACGATGACATCAGATTTTGTGACGTTGCTCCGACTCAGCTTTTCAAACAGGAAGACAGAAATCGCTCTGAAAAATGCAAAAATAACTATTTTTCACTTATAAATAACATTAATGAGTACCTTTAGTGTTTTCAATGATGTGCAGCCTATACATATCTGTTTACATCTCAAAAAAAGTGTTTTGGGGTTTCATGACCCTTTAAGTCAGAAATGACAAGGAGGCAGCCTCACGCAATATAAAGTCAATCCCTGTGTCCCAATGTCCATACTATCCATCCTAAATAGTATGTGAGATTAAAATAAGTGTGTCCCAAAGCATAGTATGTTGAAAAGAGTATGCCAAAAGTCCCCGGATGGTCTACTATTTCCGGTAGATTTTCGAAGTGTGGATCCGTGCACACTATAAAGGCTAATATTACCCACAACCCATTGCGCATTGGACGAAGATTCAGTTCAGAACTACAAACACGAGTAAAAAGTGTTAAAAAACTACAAAACATGGCGGATACGCGCGATCGACGCTGAGAGGTTTGAGTGACTAAAGGTGCGTTCACGCGGCCTCGTAATTCCTGTAGTTACGAGATTCTAGCTTGTAAAAAGCGTTCACGTCCTCGTAGAGATCGTAATTACAGCTGGTAAGCTGGGAGTTTTCTGAAAGCTCCCACATGTACCACGTGGCCGCTGTACCACCTGACCTCTGTAGATTCATTTAGGCGTTGATAGTGGTGCCATGGAAACGCTTAATTCCCAGTCAAAGGACGTGAACAGCTCCGAATATAACGTCATGTGTTTTGTCATTTCAAGATACCGGTAAATACAAGGTGACATGAACGCAGCTTAATAATCAGTTTAACCTGATAGAAAATATATATTTAATGTTATCCGTGTTATTTTTCATCTGCAAATACCAATGTGGACTTTTATAAAGATCAGAATGGCCATTAACTTTTAAATGCATCATTATGCATTAATATGAGGAGAGTTCTCCACATGAAAGACCCGCGACTGCATATCAACGTGCTGCATTTCTCTCCGATACGGTAGGAAATTAACTAAATGATTGACAGGCCAGTTTACGGTGACAGGATGCGACAGAGAGAAAAGACGCGATTGTATGACGTGTTAGTATGTCCCAAAGCTTGTCTAATCTTTTGCTACACACTCAAAAGTAAGTACTTTTTGTTCACAGAAAGAGTACATACTTTTAGGGCGTAGTATAAGTAGGCGAATTGGGACGCAGCAAATGGAGACGGCTGGGAAATCCTTGCAGGGAAATCAGAAAAAACACTTGATATTCCGATTGGGTCCTGTGGGTGGTGCTAAATCTGATTGGTCATTGTTTTTCAAAATAAGAGTTTTCCCAACACTGTATTTTTTAGCTTGTAAAATTAATAGTCTATATATGCTATTTGTCACCCAATTATTTGGCTTCACTGACTGCAAAAATCTATTGAAATAGCCTAAATGTAAACATGTTAACGCATTGACAGTTGTCATCATACAAATTTAAATACATTTTTTCTTTGTTTTTAGATGTTTTTATTAACTTAAATTCTTATGAATAATAGCCTATATTTTTTATAAAGTTTCTGGGTGTTTCTCCCTCATTTCTGCTCCGAGGTCTTGATTGTGGCATTTCTTTGAGGTTAGAATCCAGTATTCCTGTAATTATTGTTTCTTTTATGAATTTAATAAAGAACTCTGTCTCGTATTCTGTCTAAACGGTGTACTTTTGTGCCCATTCGATTTTGGTTTTTTAACCCGTATTTGCAAAACGAAAAATGAACGGTTGTTGTAGGCCTATTTTTAAAATGCAAAGTTGAACACCATTTTAATTTGAGCTACACCAAATGCTGCGCAAAAAAAAAAAAATAGGCCTATCGACGATCAGATTTTTGTTTACGACTTTTTGCCCATTTATTAAACATTTAAAATATTCACAAATTAATATGGAAAAAAATTTAGATTTTACTTGTGTTCTAAGTGTAACACCTGCTTCGATTGACAGGCACTGATGCTATACTAATATCTATAGGCCAATAGGTTCGGCTCGGAAGGCATAAATTAAACATCTTAACTTTATGAGGAAATAAATCTGTATTGAAAATAAATTGATTCTTTGTAGAGAATAAAATGAAAGTAAAAGAAAAATTATTTAACAGTATTCACAGTTTCAATTGATTGACAGGTCGTAATGACAAAGAAACAAATTGCAATACATGGATTATGCATGGACTAATCTGGGTGCACTCAATAACTATAGAGTTTAGTTAGACTGCAATCGTATAACAAGTTCGCAATTATAACTTTTGACAACCTCAGTTAACTCAAAACAGGAAAAGAAACATTTTGAAATTCAAAATGTTACAAGAGCAATTCAACAAATTTTGATTCAATAGATTCTGTTCGATAATTCTGTATTGTACATTCAATTTGGTAAATAAAATCCAAAAAGGTTTGGTTCAATACATTCAATTCAAAAGACTTCTGTGCAAAGATTCAAATCAGAAAAATCAGTTCTCAGTTCAGAAAGATTCAGTTCAAGTGAATCGGTTCAAAATAGTTCAGTTCGATAGATTCACCAGGAAAATGATTCGATCCCACAGTTCTGCAAAACTCTGGCTGCGTCCGAAAACTGGAAAATGCTGCCTTCTGAGGACACATTTCAAGGTAGTAAGGCATCAAGGCACGTCCAAATCCAATGTTAGCTTCACTTCCTGTCTCATGAGATACCTTCCTCAGATCGATTTTTGAAGGAAGCATGGATGTATCCTTAGCTGCCTTTGATATCCCATAATCCTGTGCTTTCCATTGTAAGAAAAAAATGATGAGGACGTTAAAGATCTCGATGAAGAAGTTTATTGCAGCGTAGCAGTGACAAAGTACACGTAGCACCTTGGGTTCATCAGAGTCAGAATGCACCCAGAACATCCAAATCTCAAACCTTTTATCCTGTTACAGTTTACCACTCTTCATGTAAATGTAGTTTCTCATGTTTTACCAGCTGTGGTCTGTATGTTAATGAAGTTGTGACACCTCATTGTCTGAGATGGTTCTCTGTGTCCCACACCCATTCCCATTCTACAATTGATTACCATTTTTCAGGATTTGATCAACCAAATGGTACATAAACAATATACCAGTTGACTTTCTTATTCTCTATGATAATTAAGCCATTTTGGGGATGAGCTCATTCTAAAATATACTTTGGAGTGGAATCTGGGTCGAGGCAGACTACAATTTCTTACAGTCCCCTCTTTGATGCTCTAGGCCCAAAAGAAGCATCACAACCACTCCATTTTCACAGATTACACCTCCCGTTCTCTATTGGGCAGGTGCCCAGTGGCGGTGAAGCCCTGCCTTAGGTTGTCCTCCGCTGGCCAAAAGAGAATCTTACCCGTCATTGGGTCGACACCTCCTGCACACTGGTTACAGTTCCATCCAACTGGGCAGAATTATCGAATAGACTCTTCTAAAATTTGGCAAAATGAAATACATACATCTTGGGTTTGGGTGAGAAGACATTCAAGGACCATCACAGCCAGTGGGAGTGTCCTAAAGTTAGAGTTATTTGCAATTTTACATTTAAACATAATAACAAGGAAGATACATAAACATACAACTGTTTTAAAGGTTACATCCCAAATGAAACCAGGATAGGCAATAGCTAAGTCTCCAACGTGCATTTGTTTTGCCAAAATCTTGTCTTTTTTTTGTCTTTTTTTTCTTCAAAACCTTGTTGGGCTTTCATAATCTTTCCTTTGCATCAGTAATAATAGCAAATTGTTTAGTTTTTAACTCTAATAAAAAATCAATAGACAATATATGTGTGCGTGTGTGTGTGTGCTTTTTCATTTTGTCCTGTGTATTGTGTCCATTTTCTCAGTGTGGACATCCTTTATCCACATGTGTGCATTCAGCATTCAATAATACATTTTCTGCATCCAAGTATGCATATATTTGTCTCATTCTAGTGTCATGTGTAGAGTCAGTCGTTGTGCATTTCTTGTGGGTATTTTCTTTTGCCCACTTGTTTTCCATCTAGGTGGAAGGACATCTGTCCATAGTCTCTGAAGCTGTTTGATCTTCTCTTGTTTCTCTTCTCATTGTCTGTTCTTTTCCACCTGGATCATAAGTCCTTCTAGAAGAAGCAGTCACTGTTGTTGTTCGAGTCTGTGTCACTCCATCAGTTCCATTCATCCCATGGTGGTTCTCAGGGTTTCTAGAACTTTTAGGCCTGGGGTTCTGGATCTTGCAGGTCTGGAAATCTCTGGGTTTCTGATCATGGATCAATGTTCTTTTTCTTGAGAATGTCCCATGGCTCCACTGGTTCAACTCGCCTTCTCGTTCCTCAAATGACCAGATCATCTTTCTCCCAGATGTTACCCATTCCAGACAAACATCTCAATGCATATATCTGTAACAAGAATCCAAATGAAGAGGTTGCCCCCCCTTTCCCCCACAAGAATCTTTTCACATTCAAAAAAAAAATGTTTTCTTGAGAAAATCCCCTGTATCCACTGACCTTCTTGTCCTTCAAATGACCAGATCATCTTTCTCCAGGAGTTTACACATTTCAGACAAACTTCTCGATGCTTATATCTGAAACAATAATCAGAAAAGGTTGCCCCCCTTTCCCCCACAGAATCTTTTCACATTTACACATCAAAGTCACAGACATTTCATCTCAAAACATCAAACATCAGTAATGTCTTAAATTCATTTTAAAATGAATGCCATTAAAACATTTCTTATAAATTACATGTACATATCAATGCCAATAAAATATTTTTCATAAATTATTAAGAATCACCCCCCTTTTGATAGTAAACATTCTTTTGAAAATGTGCTACTATCATAAAACACTTCTAATTAACATCATCTGCTGTGACTGAGTTACAGTCATGTCGTTCATGCAGTGATGTGTCTGGCAAAGTGTGAATGACTTCTTCTTCATTTCCTTTCAACAGTGCCAACTGGGTTTCTAAATTGCCTATTTTCTTAAGCAAATCATGATAGCCCACCTTTCTTTTGTGTGAAAAGTGACACTCTCTTGCCTTGTGTCCTGTCTTTCCACATGCAAAACAAACAACTTCCTGATCTTTTCTGCAAACAGTGCCTTGCAATGTGACCATCCCTTCCACATGCATGACAGACAAAGCTTTGAAGAGATCTCTCATTGTCTTGACAATGTCTAGCGATGTGACCAGCTTTTCCACATGCATAACAAACAACCTCCTGATCTTCCCTTTTCTCCAAACATGCCTTGCAGTGTGACCATGCATTCCACATGCATGACAGACAAGCTTTGAAGAGATTTCTCATTGTCTTGACAATGTCTAGCAATGTGACCAGCTTTTCCACATCATAGCAAAGAATAACACCTTCTGAATTTACTCTCCTTGTTCTATGATGGAAATCATCAGAAAATCTAGAACATTCTCTTCTGCCAAAGGCAGCAACTGGATGTCTAGATTTGGCATCTTTCATTTGATTATTTGCATTCGCATTATTGTTGTAAAACTGTGTCATTTTAGCAATAATGTCATTATACTCAGAGAGAGGTGTCACAAACATTGACACAGCAGAACGAGTGAGTGGGTCACATTTGTTAATCAAGGCAGACTTGAAACTGACATCATTCTTAGTGATATCAGAATTGCCACTGAAAGTTTTAAACACCTCCAATAATCGTTCTGAAACACTGCTGGGTGCTCTCCTTTCCTCATGTGCCCTCAGATATTTTATCCCAATTAACTGACGTCACACCTAAAACTTCAAGCAGTGCCTGTTTCCTCTCTGACTTATTTGCAGTTCTGTCCTTTACTTTAGTGTCAGGCAAGCACATTCTTAACAAAACACATGCATCACCGTCTGTAAATTGGTAAATCTCTCCATATTCCTCCAAGTTTTTCAGAAAATCTAATGGATCTTGTTTAGCAGGATCAAATTTCCCAATATTCTTGATCACAGTTTCTAGTTCAGTTGGATTAAATCCTCTGACCATGGTAGTGGTCATTTGCTCTTCCCTTCCTTCAATAGCACGCACAGTTGTAGTAGTATGAACTGGTGCCATGGGAATCTAACTGTACAGTCAGAGAATTGACTACTGAATGACCGAAAATCTCTTTCCCAACCCTCAGAGCTATGTTCCTGCAAATCTGGCATTTCTGGAACTGGGTCACACAACGTGACACCTAACAATGTCTTACTGGTGTTTTTGTCAGTTATGCCATTCTTGATCATAAACTCAAAAGCTGTCTTCGTTTCCTCCAAATTGCTGGCCAATTTTTCCACAGATGATTTAAGCATATCATTGTTAGTTTTAAGAAATGCAATCTCATTCTGCATTCTGATATTTTCTTCTTTCCATATCGTTCACTAGCTAGGTAATTTTTTGTAGAAATTACCCCAACAGCGAGTTGTTCATTTTCAGCTTTTAATTCATCTACTTTCTTCCTAGTTACTTTGTATGAAGCAAAAACTGCTTGAAGTGCATTAGCAATTTTTCCTTCTTTGTTCTTAGGCATTTTGGGGGAATTTTTTAATTGACCCATTGCCCAATTGTATGGATCATCTGCTTTCTCTATCCCATCAAACATTCCAGGTGAACCGTGCTTAGCTATGTATTTAATGATAATTTCTTCCATTTTCAAAACCTTATTGAACTGTGATGATTCACCAACTATTCACAATGTCTTGTTTCAATGACTATACATTATCTAGTTGCTTTAAGATAACCGTTAGTCTAATTCAGACACAAATGAACTCCATCAGGCCTTAAATCTCACTACTCTACATAGTTAAACATACAATACTGTCACATTAAGTTGGACAAAACCACATACCCAGCCACAGTAGTTCGGCTTAACAGTTTATCAAATTTAAAACAATGCCTCAGTACGTTGGGCAAAACCACACTGCTTTGGGTTATTGTTTTCTGCACTGCACTTCAGTTATTCTTTCAAATAACTGTTAGAAATAATTCTGTGACCACACTGCATTGGGTCAATTCAGTTACTTTAGAATTTCATCAGAATTATAACAACTCTACACTCAGTTTCAGTTACGTTAGAAACTTACCACTTTGTTTCAACTACTTTAGAAACAACAATTCTAATACAACTCTGCCACCACACTGCGTTGGGTTGATTCAATTACTTTAGAATCTTAACAGAATTATAAGAGACCAACACCAAGTTTCACTTACTTTAGAAACTTTAAACTTAAGCACTTTGTTTCAGTTACTTTAGAAACAACAATTCCAATACAACTCTACCAACACACTGCATTGGGCTGATTCAGTTCCGTTAGAATCTTAAACAAAATTGTACAGAATAGGCTTAAGAACTCCTCCTACTAATACTGAATAAACCAAATTCTCTTCTGTCCTTAAAGTTTCCTTTCTAGATTTTTTTAAACGAGGGGGTTCCCTGACAAAAACCAGCATAAAAGAAAGAAAACAGCTTTTTCTTACCTTTCCCCACTTGATTGGAAATCCCTCTGGTGGCTCGCCAATGTAAGAAAAAAATGATGAGGACGTTAAAGATCTCGATGAAGAAGTTTATTGCAGCGTAGCAGTGACAAAGTACACGTAGCACCTTGGGTTCATCAGAGTCAGAATGCACCCAGAACATCCAAATCTCAAACCTTTTATCCTGTTACAGTTCACCACTCTTCATGTAAATGTAGTTTCTCATGTTTTACCAGCTGTGGTCTGTATGTTAATGAAGTTGTGACACCTCATTGTCTGAGATGGTTCTCTGTGTCCCACACCCATTCCCATTCTACAATTGATGACCATTTGCTCAGGATTTAATCAACCAAATGGTACATAAACAATATACCAGTTGACTTTCTTCTTCTCTATGATAATTAAGCCATTTTGGGGATGAGCTCATTCTAAAATATACTTTGGAGTGGAATCTGGGTCGAGGCAGACTACAATTTCTTATACCATTCTGTGACAGTTGAGCTAGAAAAATAAAAGATGGCGTCCGAAAGTTGCGTTTGCTGCTCATTTTGTGTATAAATGTACGATTTTGACCAACATATTTCAATTTTGATATCATTTCTATCGAGAAATTACTACTGTAGTAATTAAATATTTGTTTAGTTCTCACCAAAGCTCGCGCTATATTGCTGTAGATCATTAAACTGTTACGCTGCCTCAGAAGTCTGTCCGAAATCAGTTTCGTGAGGTACCTTCATGCACAAACACTGCCGTACAAGTCATTCTCTTATAAGACAGCGAGGCAGCAAGACAGCTACAGGTACCTAGGTTTTCGGACGCAGCCTCTGTGTGGTACGAAAACAATAAGGAACAACAACAACAAAAAAATAGTTCCGTCTTCACAAGGACATTCCTTTGAGCAGTCTCTCGAAGGAAAAATAAATTTAAAAAAATGTGGCTCCATTTGTGTGAACTAGCAGGTAATCGGAATTTTCCTACCCGGTTCCTGGGTTAGATTCAACTGTTTCGCCTCAGTCAGCGTTCGTCTTGTGCGGGTTGACTCGCCATCTCACATCGTCCTCAAACTGAAATGATCAGAGTTCCAGCATGAAAAAAAAACCTGACCTGTATATATTCACCTTATTTTCCGCGACAACAAGGGTGGCGCCATTACGTTCGTTTTGTCATCTTACTTCCGGTTGAGGGACCTAAGCTAGTAGTCGCTAGCGGTAATTCTATAGCTGTAACGGTAGATGAGTATTATATGCTCAGTTAGGGGCTGTCATAACAATTAGATTAAGAAGAGAGATCAGTTGAAACGGCATCAACGATGTTACGAACACAATGTGAAGCGGTCCGAGTGTTGTGGTGCACTTTACAATTTACACCCACCACCTTAAGACGAGGAGCACCTGAGGCAATGGCTGAAGGCACTAAACGTGAAGTGACCACCCAAGCGCCCTTATGTGTGTTCGTACCATTTCATGGACGGGAGGCCGACTGACGAATACTTTACCCCGAGAAATGTCTCGGCTATGATGTTCCAGTAAAGAAGTCACGGCGGGTGCTGAACAGGTTGTCATATTCAGGTAGCTAACTTAGCTAGCCATGTGCATGTTAGCCTAATGTTAGATTTGTGAAGTCCCTTCTATGAATACAGTTACAGTTGTGGCCAGAATTAATGACACCCTTCATAAATATGATCAAAGATGACTCTAAAAATAAATCTGCATTGTTTATCCTTTTGATCTTTAATTTATAAAATTAGCAAAAATCTAACCTTTCATTGAAGGAAAAGAATTGAAAGTGGGGAGGAAATCACATTATGAAATAAATCTTTTTCTCCAAAACACGTTGACCACAATTATTGGCACCCTTTTATTCAATTCTTTTTGCAACCTCCTTTTGCAAAGATAACAGCTCTGAGTCTTCTCCTATAATGCCTGATGAGTTTGGAGAACACCTGACAAGAGATCAGAGACCATTCCTTCATGCAGAATCTCTCCAGAACCTTCAGATTCCAGCTCCATGATGGTGCTTCTTCTCTTCAGTTCACTCCACTCATTTTCTTTAGGGTTCAGGTCAGGGGACTGGGATGGCCATGGCAGAAGCTTCATTTTGTGCTCAGTGACACATTTTTGTGTTGGATTTGATGTTTGTTTTGGATCATTGTCCTGACAGATGATCCAACCACAGCCCATTATAAGATTTCTAGCAGAAGCGCTCAGGTTTTGATTTTTTATCTGTTGGTATTTGATAGAATCCATGATACGATATATCTGAACAAGATGTCCAGGACCTCCAGCACAAAAATAGGCCCCACAACATTAAAGATCCAGCAGTATATTTAACCGTGGGCATGGGGTACTTTTTATCCATGTGTGCACCAAACCCATCTGGTGGGTTTGCTGCCAAAAAGCTCTTTTTTTAGTTTCATCTGACCATAGAAGGTGGTCCCATTTGAAGTTCCAGTCGTGTCTGACAGCTGAATATGCTGGAGATTGTTTCTGGATGAGAGCAGAGGATTTTTCTCGAAACCCTCCCAAACATCTTGTGGGGATGTAGGTGCTTTTGATATTTTTTTTTAGGCTTTCTAAGATTCAAGACTCAACTAATCTCTGCAGTTCTCCAGCTGTGATCCTTGGAGAGTCTTTGGCCACTCAAACTCTCCTCCTCACTTCACATTAGGACGATTTAGACACATGTCCTCTTCCAGGCAGATTTGTAACATCTTTAGTTGATTGGAACTTCTTAATTATTGCCCTGATGGTGGAAATGGGGATTTTCAATGCTTCAGCTATTTTCTTACAGCCACTTTCTATTTTGTGAAGCTCGACAATCATTTGCTGCACATCAGAACTATATTCTTTGTTTTTTCTCATTGTGATGAATGATTAAGGGAATTTGGCCTTTGTGTTTCCTCATGTTTATATTCCTGTGGAACAGGAAGTCATGGACAATTACAGTCATTCATGATCACCCTGGTGAACTAAAAAAATTTAAATATGAATTGGAATATACTTCAGAGATATTTTACTCATAAAAAATTCTAGGGGTGCCAATAATTGTGGCCAACGTGTTTTGGAGAAAAACATTTATATCTTAATGTTATTTTCCCCCCACTTTCAATTCTTTTCCTTCAATGAAAGGTTAGATTTTTGCTAATTTTATGAATTAAAGATCAAAAGGATAATCAATGCAGATTTATTTTTAGAGTCATCTTTGATCATATTTATGAAGGGTGCCAATAATTCTGGCCACAACTGTAAGATCAGTAACGAGCAGTTCACAAAATACAACGAATCTTGCATTATTACAATTGCCACCTATATATTCCATGTGTAAGATTATGGTACATATTTACGATAGGATTATGGTACATTATATCCTAATAATAGCTTACATTATTCCTGTAAATTACAGAGATTGCAGATGATAGCAGGCCAGCTACATCTCTCATATTGATATTGACCTAAGTATTAACACTAGAGTTAGAGATTGTGTATATACTGTCTAATTTTTAATGAGACATTAATCTCTCTCTCACACTGTTCTGTAAAAGTATGGGTGCAATCTTATATTAATTCTCATGATGTATTATTACTAATGTAAAAATATGTTTATGGTTATATTTTTCCACAGATGCATCGATGAGCGTCAGTGATCAACTGTGAAGATGATCACATCCACATACCCTGAACTGTGATGCAGAAACACACTGGGAGGATCCATCTGTCTCTGACCACAACTACACTTCAAAATCACATCTCAATCTGAAGCCACCACATCTTATATAAGAACACAATGCGTTGAGCCGGCGCCATTGTACACAACTCTGCTGAGAAACAACCACCATTCATTCAGTTGCCGAACACCTTACCAATACATACTCCAACAGTTTCCAGCTACACACTTGGGATCAGCTCCTGATGACTCTGATGGAGCTGCGTCATAATTTATTGCAGGGTGATCTCGCTTAAAGTTTTGGTGTTTCTAAACCTGGTGTTGTGGTAAATTCAAAACTGCAAATTCAGGGTTCCTGGAATACCTTCATGCAAGTGAAGTAACGGCAGACAGAGGCTTCACCATTACCGATCTCCTCTGTGTCAAGTCAAGTCACCTTTATTTATATAGCGCTTTTTACAATGCAGATTGTGTCAAAGCAGCTTTACAGTGATAACTGGTATATAATTTTGGCTGCACAGCAACTCTTAAAGGAAATGGTGTCAGTATCCATCTTAAGATGTGATTCAGATCTTAAGATGTGATTTTGAAGTGTAGTTGTGGTCAGAGACAGATGGATCCTCCCAGTGTGTTTCTGCATCACAGTTCAGGGTATGTGGATGTGATCATCTTCACAGTTGATCACTGACGCTCATCGATGCTGCTTTCTTCTTTCTTCTTTCTCTACTAATGTCTCCAATGCTAAAACCTCTTACTATCACACTAAAATTAACAACTCAAATGACTCCCGCACACTTTTCAAAACCTTCTCTTCTCTTCTTTGCCTCCTCCTCTCCCTTCCACATCAACTCTTACAGCTGATGACTTGCCACTTCTTCACACATAAAAATAACAACCATCAGCAGCCAATTCTCCACACCACACACTGATAACATCTTAATTGAAAACACACAAACTCTCCCCTCCTTCTCCATGCTATCTGAGGCAGATGTTTCCAAACTCATCATTTCCAATCACACCACACCTGTCCGCTTGACCCTATCCCCACTCATCTTCTTCAGGCCATCTCCCTCAATTCTACCTGCACTCACTCACATAATCAATTCTTCCCTTCACATGGAACATTTCCCACAGCTTTTAAGCAGGCTAGGATTACCCCTGCTTAAGAAACCACTCTGAATCCAGCACATTTAGAAAACTACAGACCAGTATCCCTTCTTCCTTTCATTTCTAAGACACTTGAGAGAGCTGTATTCAACCAACTGTCTAATTATCTCACACAGAACAACCTCCTTGACAACCACCAGTCTGGCTTCAAGAGTGGCCACTCAACTGAGACTGCCCTGCTCTCAGTCACTGAAGCCCTGAGACTGGCACGAGCATCTTCAAAATCATCAGTACTCATCTTGCTGGATCTGTGCTGCTTTTGAACAGTGAACCACCAGATCCTCCTGTCAACACTCATGTCGAAGGGCATCTCGGGAACCGCACTCCAGTGGTTCGAGTCTTACCTCTCAGGTAGGTCCTTCAGGGTATCTTGGAGAGGTGAGGGTCCCAGTCACATCATCTTGCTACTGGGGTACCTCAGGGCTCTGTGCTTGGACCACTTCTTCTCCATCTACACATCATCACTAGGATCGGTCATTCAGGATCATGGTTTCTCCTATCACTGTTACGCTGATGACACACACTCTACCTCTCATTCCAACCAGATGATCCAACGGTTTGCTGGTCGCATTGCAGCCTGCCTGACAGCCATTTCTGCCTGGATGAAGGACCACCACCTTCAACTCAACCTTGCAAAAACAGAACTGCTTGTGATTGGTGCCAACCCAACACTTCATCACAACCTTCAGTTCAGCTTGGGTCTTCAACCATCACTCCTTCCAGGACAGCCAGAAACCTTGGAGTGGTGATGGATGATTGTCTAACCTTCACAGATCATGTTGCAACAACAACCGGTCCTGCAGATTTGCCTTGTACAACATCAGGAAGATTAGACCCTTCCTATCGGAACATTCCACACAAATTCTTGTCCAAGCTCTTGTTCTATCCAGACTGGACTACTGTAATGCTCTCTTGGCTGGCCTTCCAGCATGCACTATCAAGCCTCTGCAACGATCCAGAATGCTGCAGCAAGACTGGTCTCAACGAAACGAAGAGAGCGCTCGTCCCTCCTCTCTTCGTCAGTCTGCACTGGCTGCCAGTAGCTGCTCGCATCCAATTCAAGGCTCTGATGTTTGCCTACAGAACGAATGCTGGCTTACAACCGCTATACCTTAACTCGCTACTTCAGACTTACATGCCCTCCAGAAGCTTGCGTTCTGCAAGTGAACGGCGTCTTGTGATGCCATTACATAGGGGCACAAAATCACTCTCACGGACCTTCTCCGGGTCTGTTCCTGGTTGGTGGAATGACCTGCCACGCTCTATCCGAGCAGCTGAGTCTCTAGCCATTTTCAAAAAAATGCTAAAGACGTATCTTTTTCGTCAGCACTTGACCCAGTGATAGTAGCACTTGCCTTGACTAATATTCTTCTATCTATTTGTGTATTTATTAAAAAAAAAAAAAAAAAAAAAAAAAAAATTCTTGCAATGAGCACTTTACTGACATAACTGTGGACTTCACACTGCACTTGCAATTGTTGTTCTCATGTTGATTTGACTGATTCTACTACTCTCATTTGTAAGTCGCTTTGGATAAAAGCGTCTGCTAAATGACTAAATGTAAATGTAAATGTAAGTAAATTCAGTATTGATTCTTTGCGATGTAAGAATCTAAAACTGATCATTTAGAGAATTTGCCCAGTTTAACCTTCTAAGCAACATCATTTCTGATGTAGAGGAGGAATAAGTGTTGATTTGTATGTATATTTGTCTGTGCTGTGGATGTAGATATTTTTATGAACCTTTACAATATGACCAGATGTTATCTATCTGTAAATTATTTCTATAAACCTTTACAATATGATCAGTTGTGAAGTTTTTTTTTTTTAATCTTCACAATGTGGCCAGATGTTAGTTGTCAGAATTTTTTTAATAAAACCATATAATGTGAGCTAAGTCTTATGATTTAAATGGAATAAGTCATGTCAAGTTTGCAAATTAATTCTATCTTGGTTTATTGCATATGAAAATTAAATGGTGAACATTATCTCTACATGAAGGTCAGTAAAAGGTGTCTAGCTTCCTGATAACAACAAACACTCTTACAACTGATTTTATCACAACCTATTAAATTATACATTTTATAAAATACAAATCACAAATTTATCTCTTGTTTAACAAAACTGATTTAAAATATAATATAACGTTTTCTCCGTGCTCCCAATTTAAAACATTTACTGCATTAATGTTATTTGTCATTTCTCTAAAGTTATAGCTCGCTATAAAGAATCTTTTTACTACTGATCTAGCTACCGGATGTGCCGCGTCAGTTTAGCGGAAGTCGGATGACAAAATGCGGAAAAGCGGAGAATTAAAAATGGGCGTGGCGGAATAAGGTGAATACACAGGCACCATTAAGTTCACAAGCATATCAATTCACTGGTTTCTAGTACAACAGTACAGTTAGCATTTGTCGGCCTACTAAACATTTAACAGTAACACTTTCACCGTAATTCAACAACTCAGTCGACATTACGCAATCTAATTAAATAAATATCATCATCGTACAATATGAACACTTGCAACTCATACACATTATTGCATAGTCAACAAACCTCTTCTAACTTGTAATAAACCAGAACTCATCAGTATCACATTATCTCTCACCCAAATACATCGTTGCACATATCCGATTGCATATACGACTGTTTACACAGTGCAAAATGTGTACTCAACAAAATTCAAAGAAATAAATGTATAGATGTATTTTATCTTCTTTGACTCCTCTTTTTAGCTCTTGCTCAAAGTTATGCTGCTGCTAATATCATTAGTCTCGTAGAGAAAAGAAAATGGCTTCTCACATACAGCAACTAACGTGGTGGGGCGGGACTTCAACATAAACCTCACGTAATTGGACAGTCATTAAAGGGGTACTTCACCCCTGGAAAGATGAATGTGTATTTAAAATTGGTCATTTATGTAGTAGAAATGTGAAATTATTTTTGAATTTGGAGCTTTCTAGACTGAGAAAAGGCAGAAAATGTATTTTTGACTAATGTGGATGAAAGACAACAACTCCCAGAATGCACTTGTTTTGCTGCCCTTGCGAGGCCACGCCCAAACCGCGCCTATCGGTTACAGGCGGCATTACCAGGAAAATTCAAACAACTAGGCTTGCTTTGTTACATATTAATTCTATAAATCGTGAGTTAGTTCATACATTTACAGCGAAATGGTGCTAAATTGCTTTGTACCTGGATTGTACACCCAAAACCAGGAAAGGACAAGTAAGTTTCCATCATTTTCCGATTAAGTTAAAGATTTGGAGCGATGTAAACAGTGGCTGCGGGCCATCAAACACCCGAAGTTTGGAGATGACACCGTTATAGAAAACCTAAAAAACCGCAGAATATGTAGTCTCCATTTCAAGCACGAGGACTACGAACCAAATATTGCAATGAAGAGAACCATTCTGAAGGACACCGCGATACCATATTCACTTTCCCCAGAGGCGAACAGCCTGGGCATCTGGTACTAAGCGTATTCGCCTAGAGGTAAGACTCGCTGATACTAGACTGATAACACAGTAGCCTATATGTAGTTTGTAGATAGCAGTAAAACTGCAAACTTAGCAAAGTAACGTTAGATAGACATTACATATAAGTTGCATAAGTTGACTGTTATCAAAGTAAAGCCTCTGTTCTGTAAAACTGAGTTTATTTATCTATTTATGCTAACGTTACCACAAAAGCCTGTTGCTGTATTGGTTGAGATGACTGCAGAGACCGATAAATTTGCGAGATGACCACTGATGTAGTGCAGACTATAACAAAATAATGTTAATTACTGTAAGCTTAAAAATATAATTGACACCCTTTTGATAAAATCTTTGATCTATGTCCGTGAGTAACCTCAAACGCGCATATGTATGGGCGTGGTGAAAAAATGCGGAACTACCTGCTATTACTGGCTGTAGTTTTAAGCCTCTGGCCAAAAAAGCCTCCGATGACGCAAAATGACGATTTTTGCGTCATCGGAGGCTTTTTTACAGAATAAAAATGCATAAATCTCTCATCTCGGGCTGATATGAGGGGGGGGGAAAGCACGGTAATTCGAAATACTAGTAGTATTCTACTAATACAAAGCTTAATGCTAAATCCTGAAGTAACCCTTTAAAATGTCAATCATCACACTAACTATATTTCACTTTGATTTTATATTTCTTACACTTTTATTATTAGTATTATTTCTGGTTAGTTTATTATTTTAACACTCTTTAATTTATTTTTTTTAAATAATAAATTTAAATTATACAGGGTTACATAAGGCCAAATTATAACCTGGAAATGATATTTTTTCCCGCAGTGCTGAATGAGAAGAGCCATAGGCTATATGTCTCTGGAACCACAGCCTACAGAAAGGTGATTTATATGTGACTGTGTGTGTGTTTGTAGATGGAATAAATTTACATGGAGATCAGGTGGATGGTCACTCGGGGTTACTTTACTGTCTGTGACGAGAGAAAACTGGAAACAGCACCAAATGGCTTATCAGCATACAGCATACAGCACATCAATGTCGCATATACAGTCAGCAGGACGAGCTATTAGACTCTGATTATATACACTTTTTCTCAAATTGAGCGTGAACATATAGTGGAAAAATTCTTAATAAAGCATACATCCATTAAAATAAAATATAAAACACTAATACAGACAATTAACATCAACTCAAGTAACCATCATTTTACATATTTTATATAATGAAATGAGGAGAGAAGAACGCAGCCCTTAGATGGCGCAGTTACACAGCAGAGAACACGTGCGAGACGATACAGCACATGTGCTAAAAGCTAACATTCAGCTGGGGGCTAATATTTAACACAGAACATGACAAAACTTGAATAAAACACATACCTGGGAAAACAGCACCAAAAGGCTTATCAGAATACAGCATACAGCGCATCGATGTCGCATTTAACGTCTTAAATGAAATAAACAGAAAGTTTGGAGATTACAATCAGGCCAGTTAACACATGTTCATTGTATAGTCACAAATAATACATATTTGACTCGATTACACAACCAGGAGTTGACAGACAAAATGAGTAACCTTTTGTGTGGTTTATAGTTCAAACTTGGGCTTGGAAATGATCCAAACTTATTTATTAAGACGGAGCAAACATTGATGTGACTTACCAGCAGGACGAGCTATGAGATTCTGATTAAATAGCTCCGCCCCGCAATATCATGTGCACTAACGCAAGTGATGCAACAGCCAATGGAGAGTTTCCCAATTTATGCTGAATTTAACTACTAACATTATTTTAAACACCGTTACATACACCCCCTTAAATTCTGCTAAATTGGGCTAGAACCAGCATATGTAACAAATAGAATACACAGTAAAGATTGCAGGAAAAAAAAAAAACAGATGTGAATATAAGCTTTACAATACAGTACGTCAGAAAATCATTCTCTTCCTAGGAAGTGCGTAAGAATGGAATGGTACCAGGTCCCACACTTAACACAGACTATAGGAGGTGCAGTCTACACACTCCAAGAGGCTACAATTGTATCTCTGCTCTTCAAATTTCAGTGCAATATTTCAAGAAATTCTTTTCAAAGTCAAACTCTTAACATTATAGATCTTAGATATGAATCATCATTCAGACTCTGACATATTAAACAAAAATGTTCCTTAACAACTCAACAAAGCTAGTTCCTTGAAAAATAACTTGAGCATCACTGTGTGAATCACTTCTGACAATTCGTTGATTATCAATTTCACAAATAAGTCTGTTAGGGGGCCTAACTAATCTCCCTAATCGTGTAGTGATGTGACTTGTTAGTGTGCTTGTGGTCTGTTCGCAAATAACAGGAACATCTCTGTTATCAGGTACTTGCACACAACTGGAGGACTCATGGGGCTTAGATGCAGGTAAACTCTCTGTACTCTGAATAGGTTCAGGAACATGCTCAGTTTCTGGACTGTGCTGATCATTATCAGAACACTCTGAACGAGTCATCTCATCAGGGATGTCCGAAGCTTCACCACAAGTGGCATCCTGCATAACATCACAGTTATGTGTTCCATCCATCTGCAGTAACCATTCAGATGTCTTTGAAACAGGATCAGTATCATCCATGAGAGCAGAATCAAGAGCACTGCCACGGGTAGCATCGGTGGAAGCTGATCGAACCGACTGCTCCTCATCATCACCATCCCAGGATAAGAAATTCACTGGAAGTAACAGGTTTCTATGCACCACTCTTTCTTTGCCAGTCTGGATATCCTTAAACCTGTACACATTAATCTCTGGTCTCACTGATTGTACTTCATAAAGAACGGAATCCCACTTGTCTTCAACTTTCCTCATGCCTTTCTCTCCACGGTTAGCCAGCAAAACTCGATCTCCCAATGCTAAGGGTGAACCTCTGACCTTTCGATTTTAAAGAATGGCATGGCGGGTCTGCTCTTTGAGATAGTGTCTGCGGGCAATTTCTGCAGCTGTGCTCAGGTCTCTTCTCAGCGCAGAGACAAACTCATGGTGGCTGACCACCCTATCGTCACAAAGGATGTGCTGGAACATGATGTCGATAGGTAGCCTCGGGATTCGCCCAAAAATGAGGTAAAATGGGGCAGTTGTAACTGAAAGTTAATGTCCTTAGCAGCTGTGGCCACCTCGCCTTGGACTTGACTGGGAGAGCTCTTATCATATTCCCCAGAGTCCTGTTAAAACGTTCTGCTAAACCATTACCCATAGGGTGGTACGGTGTGGTGTGTGATTTCTGAACACCAGCCATCTCAAGCAGGTTCTTAATGATCTTGCTTTCAAAGTTAGCACCCTGGTCTGAATGTATTCTCTTTGGAAATCCATAAATGCAAAAGAAGTCATTCCAAAGGCGACGAGCAACTTGTTTAGCAGACTGGTTCTGACAAGGGAAGGCGTGTGCCATCTTAGAGAAATGATCCGTTACTACTAGGACATCAGCGACTTTTCCTGAATTCTGTTCAGCACTCCAAAAATCTATACAAATGAGCTCCATTGGCTCAGAGGTCCGAATGTGCTCAAGGGGCGCACGAGCATCTGGCTCTGGAGTTTTCCCGACAACACATCTCTGGCAGTTCTTTACGTAAAGCTTCACATCCTTGCTCATCCCTGGCCAAAAGAATCTTTCAGCTGCAAGGGAGAGAGTTCTTGCACACCCCCTGGTGTCCGGCGGCATCATGAACACCACGGAGAACATCATGCTTTAGAGAATCAGGTACAACATACTGAAAGAGTTTCCTATTCATCAGCCAATCCTTCTTCACTCTGTACAGCACATGATTACTTTTTCCAGTGCTTCAGAAGATTTGTTACAGAGCTAGGTTCCTTCGCTCTCTCACTCCTTAAAGGTCGTTTTATGTCTGAGAACATAGTTGATGACTCTACCGACTATGTTGTCCTGTTCTTGAAGACTGGCGAGTCTGGAAAACGGGATTGCAACAGATGGATCTTCAACAGGGAGCTGGAGTGATGTTGGACTGGCTACGGGCAAAGGACTAACTCCATCATCGCAGTGAGCACCTAGGGCAGCAGAAACTTCAGCAGCATCAAAGGATCTGGGACATGAGTCATTCACATTATCCTGCAGCTCATTCTCAGTTTTGCCTTCACTGGCAGCCTGCACATTCTGACAGTTGTTAGTGACACGAAAGGCATCTTGCACAGTACCGGTAACAACACCATTGACTTCATCCAAGAGAGAAACGTATGGTTCTTTCAACAGGCGATGGCTGACACAAGACTTAACAAAGGGCTCTCTGCTCAATGCATCTGCAACAACGTTCTTCGTGCCTGGCACATACTTCAGGTCAAAGTCGTATGCAGCGAGCTTCGCCACCCATCGCTGTTCACACGCGTCCAATCTGGGTTTGGTTAGAATATAGGTCAAGGGGTTATTATCAGACCATGCTGTGAAATGTCTCCCTTTTAGCCAGTGGCTAAACTTGTCACAAATAGCCCACTTTAAAGCCAGAAATTCGAGTCTGTGTGCTGAGTAGTTCATCTGAGACTTCGAGAGTGTTTTGCTTGCAAAAGCAACTGACGTGCAATTTTCTCATTAGGGGGTACCTGAGATAACACAGCTCCTATGCCATCAAATGAAGCATCAACAGAGAGAATAAAGGAATGACTGAAATCTGGGTGAGCGAGAGTCACACTGTGCAGAAGTTCTTGCT
Source organism: Culter alburnus (assembly GCA_028476615.1). NCBI lineage: Eukaryota > Metazoa > Chordata > Actinopteri > Cypriniformes > Xenocyprididae > Culter > Culter alburnus. The sequence continues at coordinate 40,965 of JAOTNS010002753.1, forward strand.
TTAAGATTTCAAAAGCGTTTTGGCACTCACTAGTCCAATCATCGGGTGAAAGCTTCACAACACTGAGTGGCTTCCTCATACGACCACACTTCCTCTGAACTTTATTCTGTGACCGATCTGATTGGAGACTGAACAGAGGTTTCGCCTTAGCAGAACAGTCCTGAATGAAGTGCTGGTAGTATAAAATCATACCCAGGAAAGATCTGATCTTCTTTTGAGAAGGGGTTATACCATCAGCTTCCATGAGATCGACGGTCTGGATGTCATTGATGACCTTAACTTTTTCTGGGTCAGTCTGAACACCATGCTCAGTGACAACGTGTCCCAAGAACTTAACAGATCTCCTGAGGGAGTCACGTGACGTGCTCATGAAACCTAGTCGCACTTGAGTAGAGCTCCGTACGTTTGGCCCCTTTTTACTGATTTTTTCGTTTTATTTTAAGTTTACTTCACTAATAATACTATTCCTGATGGCTCACAATCGGAAACAGCAGGAGATGTCTCCGTCGGCTTCTCCGATTAAGAAGAAACCCAAACCACCGACCACAGGTGATATGGTGGATAAGATGGCGAACACTGTTGCGCACTTTGAGGACATTCTAAGAACCGAGTTGACGGCGATGCGGAACGAATTCGCCTCTCACATGTCAGTTGTTCAGTCACTATGCTCCAAACTGGATCTTCTCACGGGGGAGATGAGAGAACAAAAGAAAGTTGTCGCAGACCACGATAGGCGAGTAGCCGCGCTCGAGCAACAGGTCGTGGACTTACAGGATCGCAATAGGCGCAGTAATCTGCGTCTGGTTGGACTGCCTGAAGGGTCCGAAAAGGACGACCCTATGGGCTTTCTGAAAAGTTCGCTACCTAAGTGGCTCCCGTCTCTGGCGGACAAAGAGATTGAAGTGGAACGAGCGCACCGCGTGTACACAAGGCACTCCTCAGATCGCGCTAAACCACGGGTTTTCATCTTTAAACTTCTGCGATACACGGACAGGGAGCTCATTTTGCGGGCCGCCAGACTTCACGCCCCGGTGAAAACATCCGACGGAGCAACGCTGTCTTTCTTTCCAGATTTTTCTCCACTCACCGCAAAAAGAAGAAGTGCATTCGGGCCAGTTAGGAAGGAAATGAGAGAGGCAGGTATCCAGAATTTCCTTCTCTATCCTGCAACGCTGAAGGTCATTCTCAATCAAGGTGAACCTAAAATGTTATACTCCCCAGAGGAAGCAAGAGTCTTCCTCAGATCCCATTCATCCACCAACCCTCAGTGAACTTCAGCTGGGCATTTGCTATCTAATCGGAGAAGAGATGCCATAAATGGTTAGGCGACTGTGTTTTTCACTTTGCACTTTAATGTTTACTTTTGAACTTACAGAAAGTATCCTTACTGAATACGGAGGTTAATTTGTTTTAGTTGTATTCCGTCTCTCATATTTTATTATTTTTATTTTTTATTTTATTTTTATTTTTTATTTTTATTTATTTATTTTTATTTATTTATTTTTTTTAATTATTATTATTATCATTATTATTATTTTATTTTAATTATTATTTATTTATTTTTCCCTAACAGAGATACTATTTAGTCAGTATGTGACTTTGGGGCCAATGTTGGTGCTTCAGTAATGTGCGGGTTTTTGTTGACGCCACGGATCATGTTAAGGGGTGCTGGCAGATCGAGGTTTGTTCTTGGTTTGATCTGCCATAGTTCATGGAAATGTGTTTATGTTTTGTCGAATACTGACGGGAAGGGGGGGTGGGGGGTGTTTGATGGTAGACTCAACTGGTTTTGTTCTCAAATCTGTATTTTGTCTTATTATGCAGTAATTCTGTTCGATACCTATGACTGACCTTAATATTCTAAGTTGTAATATTAATGGCCTAAATGGCCCACACAAACGTACAGGTTTTCTGGATTTTCTGCGAAGGAAAAAGATTGATATAGTGTTAGTTCAAGAGTCCCATTTGAGAGAGGAGGATGTACACAGGTGTAATAAGTTTTATGAAGTGGTATCTCATTCATCTTCGGATGCTAAAACCAAGGGGGTCCTAATATTGGTGCGGAGGACTTTAAATATTACTATTTTAGATAAAGGTTGTGATACAGACGGTAGAATAACACACATAAAAACAATAATGGAGAATAGGAATATTGTATTTATTTCAGTTTATGCCCCTTGTACTCCTGATCCTACTTTTTTCTCTGTTTTGTCTACCTATCTTTTAAAATTTTCAGATTTTGAAATTGTATTGGGTGCAGACATGAATTCTGTAATGTCACATATTCTAGATAAATCTGGACCAAAGGAATCACACTCTCAAGCCGTCTGTTCTGCCAAACTTAGGCAATGTGTAACCTCATCTTCACTGGTGGATAGTTGGCGCTTATTAAATCCTTCTGCTAAGTCTTTCACTTTCTTTTCTGCTACGCATAAATCTTATTCGCGAATTGACTATATTTTCATCTCTTCTTCTTTATCTTCAGCTGTTCGTGATGCCGATATCTGTTCCTTATCTTTGTCAGATCATGATGGAAATCTGTGCAGACTATCTTTGATCCCTCGGCCATCTCGTGCGACTAGATGGCGGTTTAACCCTAAATTGTTACAGGATGAAAACTTTTGCAGTCAATTCAGAAATAAATTTGCCGAGTTTATTGAAATTAACCAAGGTTCAGTGGATGATCCACGAACACTCTGGAATGCAGTTAAAGGATTTATAAGAAATAACTCAATTTCTTATGCTTCTTTCCTTCAGAAAAACCGACATAAGAAGATAGTTGAACTGGAATCACAGCTCCAGAATTTGACTAGAGACAACAACGTGTTTTCAGACAATACTTCAGCAAAATATGGCGGTCAGCAGCCCATATGTTAGTACCGCCACGACATGTAGCGCACTCCGTACTTACTGAGATCAGAGAGCCCCCGATTGTAACGTTCCGTAACATCAAATAGATGCTCAGATGTCACTGCAGCAGAATTCACTCTATTATCACAGATGCAGCGTCAGTAGACGCGGAATTGACTCACCCTTTTAGGTTTAGTGGCATGACTAAGCAGACACAG
>JAOTNS010002754.1:0-5000 GCA_028476615.1 Culter alburnus
GATACATGTGCCTTTCAAGATGTAAGTGTTAAAGGCCAATGTTGCAATTCACATTGCTTGGAGATGCTGGGGATTGAACCCAGGACCTCATACATGCAAAGCATGCGCTCTACCACTGAGCTACATCCCCCGATATTAGAACCTTTTCCTGTTGTGTACTTCCATGGCCTTTTCGATTTATATAATCGACAAGGTCAGAAATTTGAATACTTGTACATAATGTTCAGTGGTTTTAGAAACAGGAAAACTGTTTACTTGAAAGAACAACATTGCTTGGAGATGCTGGGGATTGAACCCAGGACCTCATACATGCAAAGCATGCGCTCTACCACTGAGCTACATCCCCTGACGCTAAAACCCTTTTCCTGTTTTTAGATACATGTGCCTTTCAAGATGTAAAGGTGTTAAAGGCCAACGTTGCAATTCGTGCACCAAATTGGTTACAAATAACTACATTGTTCAAGCCTTTTACTTAAAGCCCAACATTGCTTGGAGATGCTGGGGATTGAACCCAGGACCTCATACATGCGAAGCATGCGCTCTACCACTGAGCTACATCCCCTGACGCTAAAACCCTTTTCCTGTTTTGTAGATACATGTGCCTTTCAAGATGTAAAGGTGTTAAAGGCCAATTGCAATTCATGCACCAATTGGTTAAAATATGTATGTGGTTGAAGCCTTTTACATAAAGCCCAACATTGCTTGGAGATGCTGGGGATTGAACCCAGGACCTCATACATGCGAAGCATGCGCTCTACCACTGAGCTACATCCCCTGACGCTAAACCCTTTTCCTGTTTTGTAGATACATGTGCCTTTCAAGATGTAAAGGTGTTAAAGGCCAATGTTGCAATTCATGCACCGAATTGGTTAAAAATATGTACGTGGTTCAAGCCTTTTACTTAAAGCCCAACATTGCTTGGAGATGCTGGGGATTGAACCCAGGACCTCATACATGCGAAGCATGCGCTCTACCACTGAGCTACATCCCCTGACGCTAAAACCCTTTTCCTGTTTTGTAGATACATGTGCCTTTCAAGATGTAAAGGTGTAAGGCCAATGTTGCAATTCAACATTGCTTGGAGATGCTGGGGATTGAACCCAGGACCTCATACATGCAAAGCATGCGCTCTACCACTGAGCTACATCCCCCGATTAGAATTTTCCTGTTGTGTACTTCCATGTGCCTTTCTTAGATTTATATAATCAACAAGGTCAGAAATTTGAATACTTGTACATAATGTTCAGTGGTTTTAGAAACAGGAAAACTGTTTACTTGAAAGAACAACATTGCTTGGAGATGCTGGGGATTGAACCCAGGACCTCATACATGCAAAGCATGCGCTCTACCACTGAGCTACATCCCCTGATGTTAATGCAGTTTTCCTGTTGTGTAGATATATATGACTTTCAAGATGTAAAGGTGTTAAAGGCCAACGTTGCAATTCATGACCAAATTGGTTAGAAATATGTATGTGGTTGAAGCCTTTTACTAAAGCCCAACATTGCTTGGAGATGCTGGGGATTGAACCCAGGACCTCATACATGCAAGCATGCGCTCTACCACTGAGCTACATCCCCTGACGCTAAAACCCTTTTCCTGTTTTGTAGATACATGTGCCTTTCAAGATGTAAAGGTGTTAAAGGCCAATGTTGCAATTCATGCACCGAATTGGTTAAAAAATGTACGTGGTTCAAGCCTTTTACTTAAAGCCCAACATTGCTTGGAGATGCTGGGGATTGAACCCAGGACCTCATACATGCGAAGCTGCGCTCTACCACTGAGCTACATCCCCTGACGCTAAAACCCTTTTCCTGTTTTGTAGATACATGTGCCTTTCAAGATGTAAAGGTGTTAAAGGCCAATGTTGCAATTCAACATTGCTTGGAGATGCTGGGGATTGAACCCAGGACCTCATACATGCAAAGCATGCGCTCTACCACTGAGCTACATCCCCGATATTAAACGCTTTTTCCTGTTGTGTACTTCCCCTTTCTTCGATTTATATAATCGACAAGGTCAGAATTTGAATACTTGTACAAATGTTCAGTGGTTTTAGAAACAGGAAAACTGTTTACTTGAAAGAACAACATTGCTTGGAGATGCTGGGGATTGAACCCAGGACCTCATACATGCGAAGCATGCGCTCTACCACTGAGCTACATCCCTGACTCTAAACCCTTTTCATGTTTGTTGATACATGTGCCTTTCAAGATGTAAAGGTTTTAAAGGCTGATGTTGCAATTCAACATTGCTTGGAGATGCTGGGGATTGAACCCAGGACCTCATACATGCAAAGCATGCGCTCTACCACTGAGCTACATCCCCTGATGTTAATGCATTTTCCTGTTTTGTAGATATGTGCCTTTCAAGATGTAAAGGTGTTAAAGGCCAATGTTGCAATTCATGCACCGAATTGGTTAAAAATATGTACGTGGTTCAAGCCTTTTACTTAAAGCCCAACATTGCTTGGAGATGCTGGGGATGGAACCCAGGACCTCATACATGCGAAGCTTGCGCTCTACCACTGAGCTACATCCCCTGACCCTAAAACCCTTTTCCTGTTGTGTAGATACATGTGCCTTTCAAGATGTAAAGGTGTTAAAGGCCAATGTTGCAATTCAACATTGCTTGGAGATGCTGGGGATTGAACCCAGGACCTCATACATGCAAAGCATGCGCTCTACCACTGAGCTACATCCCCCGATATTAGAACGCTTTTCCTGTTGTGTACTTCCATGTGCCTTTCTTCGATTTATATAATCGACAAGGTCAGAAATTTGAATACTTGTACATAATGTTCAGTGGTTTTAGAAACAGGAAACTGTTTACTTGAAAGAACAACATTGCTTGGAGATGCTGGGGATTGAACCCAGGACCTCATACATGCAAAGCATGCGCTCTACCACTGAGCTACATCCCCTGACCCTAAAACCCTTTTCCTGTTTTATAGATACATGTGCCTTTCAAGATGTAAAGGTGTTAAAGGCCAACGTTGCAATTCATGCACCAAATTGGTTAGAAATATGTATGTGGTTGAAGCCTTTTATAAAGCCCAACATTGCTTGGAGATGCCCCAGGACCTCATACATGCGAAGCATGCGCTCTACCACTGAGCTACATCCCCTGACGCTAAAACCTTTTCCTGTTTGTAGATACATGTGCCTTTCAAGATGTAAAGGTGTTAAAGGCCAATGTTGCAATTCAACATTGCTTGGAGATGCTGGGGATTGAACCCAGGACCTCATACATGCGAAGCATGCGCTCTACCACTGAGCTACATCCCCTGACCTAAAACCCTTTTCCTGTTTTGTAGATACATGTGCCTTTCAAGATGTAAAGGTGTTAAAGGCCAATGTTGCAATTCATGCACCGAATTGGTTAAAAATATGTACGTGGTTCAAGCCTTTTACTTAAAGCCCAACATTGCTTGGAGATGCTGGGGATTGAACCCAGGACCTCATACATGCAAAGCATGCGCTCTACCACTGAGCTACATCCCCTGATGTTAATGCCTTTTCCTGTTTTGTAGATATATTGCTTTCAAGATGTAAAGGTGTTAAAGGCCAATTGCAATTCATGCACCAATTGGTTAGAAATATGTATGTGGTTGAAGCCTTTTACAAAGCCCAACATTGCTTGGAGATGCTGGGGATTGAACCCAGGACCTCATACATGCAAGCATGCGCTCTACCACTGAGCTACATCCCCTGACGCTAAACCCTTTTCCTGTTTTGTAGATACATGTGCCTTTCAATGTAAAGGTGTTAAAGGCCAATGTTGCAATTCATGCACCGAATTGGTTAAAAATGTATGGTTCAAGCCTTTTACTTAAAGCCCATTGCTTGGAGATGCTGGGATTGAACCCAGGACCTCATACATGCAAGCATGCGCTCTACCACTGAGCTACATCCCCTGACGCTAAACCCTTTCCTGTTGTGTAGATACATGTGCCTTTCAAGATGTAAAGGTGTTAAAGGCCATGTTGCAATTCAACATTGCTTGGAGATGCTGGGGATTGAACCCAGGACCTCATACATGCAAAGCATGCGCTCTACCACTGAGCTACATCCCCTGATTAATGCATTTTCCTGTTTTGTAGATACATGTGCCTTTCAAGATGTAAAGGTGTTAAAGGCCAATGTTGCAATTCATGCACCGAATTGGTTAAAAATATGTACGTGGTTCAAGCCTTTTACTTAAAGCCCAACATTGCTTGGAGATGCTGGGGATTGAACCCAGGACCTCATACATGCGAAGCTTGCGCTCTACCACTGAGCTACATCCCCTGACGCTAAAACCCTTTTCCTGTTGTGTAGATACATGTGCCTTTCAAGATGTAAAGGTGTTAAAGGCCAATGTTGCAATTCAACATTGCTTGGAGATGCTGGGGATTGAACCCAGGACCTCATACATGCAAAGCATGCGCTCTACCACTGAGCTACATCCCCCGATATTAAACGCTTTTCCTGTTGTGTACTTCCATGTGCCTTTTCTTCGATTTATATAACAAGGTCAGAATTTGAATACTTGTACATAATGCAGTGGTTTTGAAACAGGAAAACTGTTTACTTGAAAGAACAACATTGCTTGGAGATGCTGGGGATTGAACCCAGGACCTCATACATGCAAAGCATGCGCTCTACCACTGAGCTACATCCCCTGACAAACCCTTTTCCTGTTTTGTAGATACATGTGCCTTTCAAGATGTAAAGGTGTTAAAGGCCAACGTTGCAATTCATGCACCAAATTGGTTAGAAATGTATGTGGTTGAAGCCTTTTACATAAAGCCCAACATTGCTTGGAGATGCTGGGGATTGAACCCAGGACCTCATACATGCAAGCATGCGCTCTACCACTGAGCTACATCCCCTGACGCTAAAACCCTTTTCCTGTTTTGTAGATACATGTGCCTTTCAAGATGTAAAGGTGTTAAAGGCCAATGTTGCAATTCAACATTGCTTGGAGATGCTGGGGATTGAACCCAGGACCTCATACAT
>JAOTNS010002754.1:17500-20675 GCA_028476615.1 Culter alburnus
GGTTGAAGCCTTTTACATAAAGCCCAACATTGCTTGGAGATGCTGGGGATTGAACCAGGACCTCATACATGCGAAGCATGCGCTCTACCACTGAGCTACATCCCCTGACGCTAAAACCCTTTCCTGTTTGTAGATACATGTGCCTTTCAAGATGTAAAGGTTTAAGGCCAATGTGCAATTTTGCTTGGAGATGCTGGGGATTGAACCCAGGACCTCATACATGCGAAGCATGCGCTCTACACTGAGCTACATCCCCTGACTCTAAAACCTTTTCTGTTTTGTAGATACATGTGCCTTTCAAGATGTAAAGGTGTTAAAGGCCAATGTTGCAATTCATGCACCAATTGGTTAAAAATATGTACGTGGTTCAAGCCTTTACTTAAAGCCCAACATTGCTTGGAGATGCTGGGGATGAACCAGGACCTCATACATGCAAAGCATGCGCTCTACCACTGAGCTACATCCCCTGATGTTAAATTCTTCCTGTTGGTAGATATATGACTTTCAAGATGTAAAGGTGTTAAAGGCAAACAATTCATGCACCAAATTGGTTAGAAATATGTATGTGGTTGAAGCCTTTTACATAAAGCCCAACATTGCTTGGAGATGCTGGGGATTGAAACCAGGACCTCATACATGCGAAGCATGCGCTCTACCACTGAGCTACATCCCCTGACAAACCTTTTCCTGTTTTGTAGATACATGTGCCTTTCAAGATGTAAAGGTGTTAAAGGCCAATGTTGCAATTCATGCACCGAATTGGTTAAAATATGTACGTGGTTCAAGCCTTTTACTTAAAGCCCAACATTGCTTGGAGATGCTGGGGATTGAACCCAGGACCTCATACATGCGAAGCATGCGCTCTACCACTGAGCTACATCCCCTGACGCTAAAACCTTTTCCTGTTGTGTAGATACATGTGCCTTTCAAGATGTAAAGGTGTTAAAGGCCAATGTTGCAATTCAACATTGCTTGGAGATGCTGGGGATTGAACCCAGGACCTCATACATGCAAAGCATGCGCTCTACCACTGAGCTACATCCCCCGAATTAGAACGATTTTCCTGTTGTGTACTTCCATGTGCCTTTTCTTAGATTTATATAATCGACAAGGTCAGAAATTTGAATACTTGTACATAATGTTCAGTGGTTTTAGAAACAGGAAAACTTTTACTTGAAAGAACAACATTGCTTGGAGATGCTGGGGATTGAACCCAGGACCTCATACATGCAAAGCATGCGCTCTACCACTGAGCTACATCCCCTGATGTTAATGCAGTTTTCCTGTTGTGTAGATATATATGACTTTCAAGATGTAAAGGTGTTAAAGGCCAACGTTGCAATTCATGCCCAAATGGTTAGAAATATGTATGTGGTTGAAGCCTTTTAATAAAGCCCAACATGCTTGGAGATGCTGGGGATTGAACCCAGGACCTCATACATGCGAAGCATGCGCTCTACCACTGAGCTACATCCCCTGACGCTAAAACCCTTTTCCTGTTTTGTAGATACATGTGCCTTTCAAGATGTAAAGGTGTTAAAGGCCAATGTTGCAATTCCACATTGCTTGGAGATGCTGGGGATTGAACCCAGGACCTCATACATGCAAAGCATGCGCTCTACCACTGAGCTACGTCCCCTGACGTTGAAACCTTTTTCTGTTTTCCTTTTTCCCCTTTCAAGATGTAAAGGTGTTAAAGGACAATTGCAATTCATGCACCAAATTGGTTAAAATATGTATGTGGTTCAAGCCTTTTACTTAAAGCCCAACATTGCTTGGAGATGCTGGGGATTGAACCCAGGACCTCATACATGCAAAGCATGCGCTCTACCACTGAGCTACATCCCCTGACGCTAAAACCTTTTCTGTTGTTACATGTGCCTTTCAAGATGTAAAGGTGTTAAAGGCCAATGTTGCAATTCAACATTGCTTGGAGATGCTGGGGATTGAACCAGGACCTCATACATGCAAAGCATGCGCTCTACCACTGAGCTACATCCCTGACGTTGAAACCTTTTTCCTGTTTCCTTTTTCCCCTTTCAAGATGTAAAGGTGTTAAAGGACAATGTTGCAATTCATGCACCAAATTGGTTTGAAAATATGTATTGGTTCAAGCCTTTTACTTAAAGCACACATGCTGGAGATGAACCCAGGACCTCATACATGCAAAGCATGCGCTCTACCACTGAGCTACATCCCCGAATTTGGAACCATTTTCTGTTGTGTACTTCCATGTGCCTTTCTTAGATTTATATATCGACAAGGTCAGAAATTTGAATACTTGTACATAATGCAGTGGTTTTAGAAACAGGAAAACTGTTCACTTGAAAGAACAACATTGCTTGGAGATGCTGGGGATTGACCCAGGACCTCATACAGCAAAGCATGCGCTATCCACTGAGCTACTCCCCTGAGTTAAACCTTTTCTGTTTTATTTTGCCTTTCAAGATGTAAAGGTGTTAAGGACCAACTTGCAATTCATGCACCAAATTGGTACAAAGTATGTGGTTGAAGCTTTACTTAAAGCCAACATTGCTTGGAGATGCGGGGATGAAGAACTCATACATGCCAGGACCTCTACCCGGAGCTACATCCCCGAATATTAATGCATTCTTCCTGTTGTGTAGATATATAAGACTTTCAAGATGTAAAGGTGTTAAAGGCCAACTTTGCAATTCATTGCACCAAATTGGTTAAATATGTATGTGGTGAAGCCTTTTACATAAGCCCAACATTGCTTGGAGATGCTGGGGATGGAACCCAGGACCTCATACATGCGAAGCATGCGCTTACCACTGAGCTACTCCCCTGACGACTAAAACCTTTTCCTGTTTGTAGTAGATACCCCTTTCAAGATGTAAAGGTGTTAAAGGCCAATGTTGCAATTCATGCACGAATGGTTTTAAAAATAGTACGTGGTTCAGCCTTTTAAAGCCCAACATTGATTGGAGATGCGGGGATTGAACACCAGGGACTCATACATGCGAAGCTTGCGCTCTACCACTGAGTACATCCTGCGCTAAAACCTTTTTCCTGTTGTGTAGATACATGTGCCTTTAAGATGTAAGGGTTAAAGGCCAATGTTGCCATCAACATTGCTTGGGATGCTGGGGATTGGTGAACCCAGGATCATACCGCAACAGTCATGCGCTCTTTTACCACTGAGCTACTCCCC
>JAOTNS010002755.1:0-30000 GCA_028476615.1 Culter alburnus
CTAATGTCACTACTTCACGGCTCTCCTTTGGAGCTTCCTCTCAGACAGGATCTATTGCCTCAAGTGGGCGGCACGATTCTCCATCCCCGTCCAGAAATGTGGAAACTGTGGGCCTGGCCTCTGAGGGGGCAAGGCTCATAGAATCTGGTCTCCCAACCGAGGTTGTGGAGACCATCCTTCACTCCAGAGCTCCCTCCACGAGGAAGCTGTATTCTTACAAATGGAAGTTGTTCACTACATGGTGGGAACAACATAATTTGGATCCTGTCCAGTCTCCTATCAGCTACGTGCTACAGTTCCTTCAAGAAAAGTTTTCGGAAGGTTTAACTCCTTCAACACTGAAGGTTTATATTGCAGCCATTTCGGCTTATCATAACCCTGTAGGGGGTTCCTCGGTGGGCCGAGACCCCCTAGTTATACGCTTCCTCCGTGGCGCACACAGGTTGAGACCTGCGGTGCGCACAAAAACCCCGACCTGGGATCTAGCTATTGTGCTCCAAGGGTTAGCCGAGGCTCCCTTTGAACCAACAGAAGAAGTGTCGGATAAGTTCCTTACACTAAAAACCATCCTTTTGTTAGCTGTTTCATCCTTAAAGAGGATCTGTGATTTACAAGCGCTGTCAGTCGCTCCATCATGTTTTAGAATTTGCGCCTGGTATGATTAAGGCCTTTCTACACACCAGACCAGGCTATGTCCCGAAAGTACCAACGAGGGTCCCAGGTCCCATTATACTTGAGGCGTTCTGCCCGCCTCCATTTACAAATTCAGATCAGGAAAGGAAGAATCTGCTTTGCCCTGTGAGGGCACTGGATGCGTATGTCCACAGAGCTGCCCTGTGGAGGAAAACAGACCAGTTGTTTGTGTGTTATGGGTCCCCTAAGAGAGGGAGCCCAGCATCTAAGCAGAGGATGAGTAAGTGGGTGGTCGAAGCCATCTCACTCGCATATAAAACAGTGGGGCGCCCATGTCCCTTAACTGTGCGCGATAACAAGATAACAGCCAGGCACTTGGAGACACGGCGTAGTTGGGACAGCGTTCCCATCACGTCATTCGACGTAGCGTCGATAGTTCCCACGAAAGGGAACGTCTCGGGTTACGAGTGTAACCCCTGTTCCCTGAGTAAGGGAACGAGACGCTACGTCACGTTGCCGTACCTCCTACATACCTGGAGCGCTTGCTTCAGACATATTACAGAAGCTAGCATGCTTTGTTCTGGGTATGCTTTATAGCTTCCTGATCCGTGACGTCACCCGCCTCTGACGTCACGTCTTTCTCATTGGTTGGATACAGAGGTGCTTCACGAACACAAAATACAGAGGGTTCCCATCACGTCATTCGACGTAGCGTTTCGTTCCCTTACTCAGGGAACAGGGGTTACACTCGTAACCCGAGACGTTATACCTAAATGCACCAGGTGGCGCCGTGGAGCGTGTTTAACAAGTTTATTTTATTTGATTGTTACAAAAATGTTGTCGCCTGCCTCAGAAAGTTTGGAATTACTTGGATGAAAATGATCTTACACAATGGAATTACTTTTGATCAAATTAATTAATGAAACTGAGTTATCATAATATCACCACCAAAATGAGAAAGCACATGAAATCTAAACACCCGTCGAATGCGGAAAGACAGCTGTCCATAACTACATTCACGACAGGTAAGCGCAGCTGTAAGTTAGTAAGCCAAGATGATAACTTATCTGATATCAAAATGATTTTGAGACATATGCTTACTTTAAGTTTCGTCGAGGGAGATATATTTACAAACAGAAAACAAAGTGCTGCTGTTAGAAACTTAGCATACCGTTATGTATTATCGTTATCTTTGTGTCTCTGCAATGTCTGCAGCTCGTTTTCTTACCCGAGCATGTGGATATTATTGTTTTTCTCAACATGAACATGTGAAACAATATAAACACGATAACCATATACTGACTCGAGTGTATTATGTACGTTACGTTTTGTACGTTAACTGTCGCTGTCTGCTTTATTAGTGTTTTTTCCATTCGCGCTGCTCGAGCTTAAATGCTTTTGTTCTTTAAATGTTTTGTTTACACATATTGTTTAATGCTTTGAACTAAAATAAAACCTTAAGATATAATTTAAGCTTGTTGTGTATATTACCTAATCGTAAGCTTGTTCATAAATGGTTACAAAATCTTGATCAATATAAAAAAATAACATCTTTCTCATTTAACGTAATTGAAATAAACAAATATTCGAATATTCGTTTTTTACCAGCCCAAATATTCGAATACAATATTTTGGAAAAATGCCCATCCCTAGTATTAAGATGTATTTTGGTTGATCGGAACGATGCTAAATACAGGTGTAAACAGGTCTAAAACATTTTTAAGCTTGTCCACTTTCAACCACTTCCAGAAGTAGTTGAAAACACATTCAACCAGACTGCTTTCATTGTGTAGACGCTCATGTGGTCAAATGTGTGTGAACAGTGCAAAAGACCGCCTTCTCTCTGCCAAATAACCTAAAGCATAAACATTATGTGAAGTGCGCTAAACAGACAGGATTTAAACTTTGTTGGCTGAAGACCCAAATTTGGTTTAAAGATGAAAAATGTACCAAGCACAATGTTCTTTCACATTGAAAACAGTTTCGCCGATGGAGCAATGAAGCTATCAGGAGAAGCTCAAAAAGGAAAAACTCCCATCAGACTCCTCCCCACGCTCCTCCTACAATTCTCACGATTGATCCAAACGTGAATTGACGATTGAGCTTCTCACAACGAACGCATCACAGTGAAAGCATTCAGCTCCATCGAGAGCCAAACACACTTCATGCAAACACTTTATTCTCATCACTCTAAGAGAATCAGGCAAGAACAGAGCTTTCTACTGCTAACGCACTGCTATTGCATTCAACTCCCTCGAGAGCCAAACTTGCTCTGTGCAAATGCTAGATTCTATCCCTCGAGAGAGAGAATCAAGCAAGAACAAAAGCTCTTACTTCAAATGCAGCACAACGACCACATGCAGCTCCCTCGAGAGTCAATCGCACTCCACCAGGTTCTCGTCTTACATACGCATACAAACAAAATGGCTCCTGAAGTCAAAAAAGCTGATGATGTTTAATGCAAGCACCCTGGCGCTCCATGTGACGTCTTACTATTGCTGTCAGCCAATCAAGATTGGTGTGTTGTACACTGGTCATGCCTGAATGAATTTCCATACTGTCAACACCATGACACAGCGTTGAGTTCCCTTGAAAGGGAACTATAATCACTTACAGGCTAACATCAGATACAGCCTAACATCTTGCAATAAGAAAAGCATTTTCAAAATACATTTTTAATTGACGGATAATTGTCTTTTTTGTAAGATCTTAAAATAGGCAAATAGTTCTCACAATGTGACAACAGTGAAGCAGATATTAACCCTCTCTGACTAGCTCTGCTAGAGGTCAATGATATGAATCAAGAAGCAGTCAAAAGCAAGTAGCAAAAAAAAAAAAAAAAAAAAGGGACAAGAACTAACAAGAACCAAATGATAAATCTTGCATAACCAGAGCATCCCAGTGGACTTCAGAGATAGACCAGTGCTGAGTCAATAATCGTTTCATACATAACCACACTTGGCTATTATTTACAACCTTTAAAGCACTATTTCAATTATATTTTATTTTATTTTGCTCCTGTAGCTCAAACAGTAAAACATGGTACTAGCAATGCTAACATCATGTGTTTGATTCCCAGCAAATACATGCAAGTGATGAAATGTTATTCCCTTTGGAGCTGCCAAATGCATAAATATAATGCAATGTAAATGTTTAAGTAAGGTAAGGATGCAAAACATACAAAAATGGTTGTAATTGTGACAACAAGAACATTACAGCCAGTTCTCACATGGTGCTGTCAGAATATCATATGCTCTTCTGTGATGCAAAGAGCCAACAGCTGCATGTTATCACATCCGCTGGATGCTACGTGATGGCTGAAGTGTTGGGGACAATTTTGAACATGTTCCGGATAGAAATAATTGCTCTGCTATTCGTGTTCCAAGTGTTGAGTGAGCCAGGGGCAGGGAAGCAGATATTTATGTTTGACTGCCAAATAAAAGCGAATGATTTGCCCAGACTGAGTGGAAGATGAGTGAAAATCAAAATAAATGCAAAAAGCAGAAATTGCCTTTTTAAGTCAATTATGTCCATGAAAGATGGAAACATAACAGAAGTGAATGATTAAATGTTTTTGAAAAGTGTTATGTGATAGGGCACCAAGCATTTTATACATTAATTACATTTTTTTAAATTTAATTAGCATTTGAAAATTTAAAAGCACTGACAAGCATTTAAAGCAGAATATAATTATAATATATATATATATATATATAATATATATATATATATATATATATATATATATTTTTTTTTTTTTTTTTTTTTTTTTTAGAAAAAAAGTGCCCCCTTTTGCCATTTTGTACACAAGCTTAACTGTTAACTAATTTCCTTGATCAGAAAAGGTCATGGCATAATGTTTCCCACCCCAGACCAATCTAAGTGTCAACATGCTTCATGCTGAGCTGTGTGGTTGAAACTGAAGAGGAAAATTTCAAATTGTCATGCTCTCTTTGCAGCACCTGGCACTTTAAGCAACTGTATCATACAGGCCTGCAACCAGTCACGTATGGGGAAAAAATGACATTGAAAGAACAACAGTAATTAGTTTTAATGACTGATTAGGGTTTTTCACAACACACTAAATAGATTTTCTATTAAGATAATGTGCATCAAACAGAGAGATTTATTGCTACTAAAGTTCTATTAGATGGATCCCCATTCCAAAGTATGATGATAATTACATTAAGTGTCATTTTTTCCTTCTCATTTTGGCTATTTATTATTTTAAAGGAGAGAACCATTCACAACAGTCTAAACATAGAAATAAATGAATCTTCCACTGTCTGAGTTGCTCTTGGACTCTGGCCATTGGTGCCTGGTTGGCACATGAACAAATTAGTCTGGGCAGAAATTATTGGTACTTTGACACTGGTCCAGCTTTCCTCACCCAAGTACCGATCTTGACAATTTGTGAAGCGATTGAGAGAATTGTCTCAGATGAGATTGAAAGGTCAACTTTTAACAAAAAATGTCCCATTATGCCCTGATCTTGTCAACATTTTGAAAAATCCATGATGCATCTGGGCACTATATTACCTGGCAAACTCAAACATGAATGAACTATAGTGAACAATACAAAAGCGAGAGAACACTAATACAGATGAACTAACACAGAACAGAGCATTGCCAGAGCATTGTCCCACAATTAAAATAATAATAATAATAATAATAATGATTGATTTTTGATGTGTCATTGCTTTCCCTTTCATTTTGCACAAGCACTTTTTGCTTCTCTTTCTCCACCTCATTAGTCAAATATCAATCTTGAAAAGTTTCAAATTTCCGTGCAGTGTTTTCCTACTGCAAGAGAGTATTTATCAATTTCATTCAAACCAACAGCTGAAAAATGCTAGCTAATAGTTTTTCCACATTTAGCTGCAGAAAAATGAGTTAAAAATTGTATAAATCCAATGTCATGAACTGAATTCTGCCTTATTTTTATAATTAAGGGAACTGCAGTTGAGAAAAAGTAGTGAAAGGTGACTATTAATAATAGCTGAAAAACAGCAGCATTGTAATTGTAAACACACTGGTTTGCACTTTGTTATTCCTCTAGTTATTTTCTTATAGCAGCTAATAAACCGGAAGACTCACATTCACCGAAAATTACGGAGCCCCTAAAAGGACATGGTGATGAAAAAATATAAGATAGGAGAAAAAGTATATCAATCATTTTGCATTCCCCTGAGAAACTTTGCATTTGCTCGCAAACCTTTACAACTTTATCATTCCCTGAGAAACTTTGCATCCAAGTACTCAAAAGTACTCAAAAGTTTTGTGAGTGAACGCAAACTTTCTTGGGGGAACGAATTTTGTGAGTGAATGCAAAGTTTCTTGAGGGAACACAAAAGCATCGTCCTCTCATATTTTTTTTATCACCATGTCCTTTTAGGGGATCTGTAGAAAATAGTTTGCTTCCATGTTGCAAAGCTTTTCTTTTTTGAAGGAATGTAAAACGTGTAACCGAAGGGAGTCCACTGGAGGCGAGCGTAGGTAGAACCCAAGTGCAGTTTAATATTAATAATCCATAACATGAATAGAAACAGAGACGTGACTTGACATGGCTTGACTTGACATGAAAACAGATCCTGACACTCACCATTAGCGGGTTACATAAAACAAAGCTAGACAAGATAACAATGGAACATGAGGGCTATTTATACAAAGAGACTAATGACAAACAAGGAACACCTGTGAACAATCAAGACAAAGGACCAATGACAGGACAGAACTGAAATCACATGACAATGACAACCAATCAGAACATGACACATGAGACAGGGGAAGCACATGACATGATCACATGAGGGCAAAGGGAAAACACATGGCAAAAACAAGGAAAACAAACATAGCAGTGGAAAAGCATAACTATAACATAAACCATGAAATGTGAACAAGAAACACCAAAACAAGACATGACAGAATCCCCCCCTCTAAGGGCGGCCCTGACGCCCAACATAAATCAAAAAACTACAGTCCAGGAGGGTGGTCTTGGGGGAGGGATGGTGGGCCAGGCCCGTGCAGGGGAATCGGAGGACCTGGGCATGGCAGAGGTGGGCCTGGGCCGTGGGGCATGAGAAGACCTTGGCGTGGCAGAGGCGGACCTGGGCCGTGGAGCATGGGAGGACCTGGGCCGTGGAGCGAGGGATCCAGGTGCACGGGAGGACCTGGGCCATGGAGCGTGGGAGGACCTGCCGTGGCATGACGAGACTCTGGCGTGGCAGCCGTGGCATGACGAGGCTCAGGCGTGGCAGCCGTGGCATGGCGAGGCTCAGGCGTGGCGGCCATCTTGGGGCTAGACACTGGCGTGGCGGCCATCTTGGGGCGAGACACTGGCCCGGCGGGCTTGAGTGCGAGGCTCAGGAGAGTAACTGCTGGGTTCATGGTGGTCTAGCTTTCTGTAACTGAAGGGAGTCCACTGGAGGCGAGTGTAGGTAGAACCCAAGTGCAGTTTAATATTAATAATCCATAACATGAATAGAAACAGAGACATGACTTGACATGGCTTGACTTGACATGAAAACAGATCCTGACACTCACCATTAGCGGGTTACATAAAACAAAGCTAGACAAGATAACAATGGAACATGAGGGCTATTTATACAAAGAGACTAATGACAAACAAGGAACACCTGTGAACAATCAAGACAAAGGACCAATGACAGGACAGAACTGAAATCACACGACAATGACAACCAATCGGAACATGACACGAGACAGGGAAGCACATGACATGATCACATGAGGGCAAAGGGAAACACATGGAACACACATGGCAAAAACAAGGAAAACAAACATAGCAGTGGAAAAGCATAACTATAACATAAACCATGAAATGTGAACAAGAAACACCAAAACAAGACATGACAAAATGTTATAAAAAGCTTCATAAGAACTTGATTTTAATAAATTGTATGTTAACGTAAATATAAAAATAGTTTTTGTTGCTTGGTGATAGTGAAAGATACATGCTGTTTCATTTGCCTTTCATTTGCCAACCCAGAAACCATGTAAACATCAAATATAATTGGAACATAACTTAAAAAAGACCCAAACACAGAGCGGGGACTTTGCCTCAAGTCCAGTTTCAGTCTTAGCCAGATGGAAAGCATCAGCAGAGGCTTTTGTCTTCCAGCTATACAAAACTCTCAGGAGATGTGCACTGATGCTTCCCTCTGGTCTGCAGGGCCATAGGCTGTCAATTCAGATGTTTGAGAACCTCATCCATAATAGACAGATTCACAGGGACGGCCTCCTCGAATGACCAGCTGTGTGTTTTTGACTCAAAACGGACAGAGTTAAGTGGTGAACGCAGATGCAGATGACCCAGAGGAACCCATGGCCCAAATGAGTCGTCATGATATCACTTCCAATTATGCATGTCAAACAATCTGGAAATAATTAGTGGATGGTCAGAGCAAGACAGAAAAAAACATAGCAATAGTTCCCATTATTATTGTCAGCAAAGGTTTAAATGACACTGGATATGCTTGCAGTTAGGAGGCACAACCTAATTTTATTTGACACTGTACAAGAAAAGAAATATTGCTTATATCTTGCAGGCAGAAAGCCAAGAAAATCTCTTATCAGTCCATGCTGGATTTGGCATCCTTGAGTGGATTTGTGCAAACATCTCGGACAGGTTTTCCAAATGATTGAAGAGACTGGTACAGTTGTGTGTGGCCTTGCCTTGGCTGTAGAACTTTTCATATAAGCCAAGTATTTTTTATTATTTATTATTATTTTTTTATTCAAACCTCAGGTCATTTTCTTCCAGATTACAGATTATTTTACTACTAGAAAGTCATTGAACTTTGGAAAATATTGGTTTTGGATGTAGACATCACTGCTGTGCTGCATAAAGTTGGTTTGATTTCCATAATTTGTAAAGTCAGCGGTAGTGTGCAAAAAATAAATAAATAAATAATAAATATAATCTATTTATTAATTTAGTTTATTATTAGTGCTGTCAATCGATTAAAAAAATAACTTGATTAATACACATTATTTCTGTGATTAATCGTGATTAATCGCAATTAAAATACTTCAGTTTTTATTTAATATATTTTATAATGTAATATTTTCACAGTTAATCTCCCTATTAAAACAACATAAACATAAAGAAACAACATAAAGACAGTATATTTTAAATAATTGTTTAATGGCTTCTTTATATGAATGTATAACCAGTATAACCCCCCCCCCCCCCACCACCACAACATTACAGTGTAACTGAAAGCTATTACGGAAAGTACGGTACGAAATGGTACGTAAAGTATTCAGACCCCTTACATTTTTCACTCTTTGTTATATTGCCCCATTTGCTAAAATCATTAAGTTCATTTTTTTTCCTCATTAATGTACACACAGCACCCCATATTGCAGAAAAACACAGAATTGTTGACATTTTTGCAGATTTATAAAAAAAGAAAAACTGAAATATCACATGGTCCTAAGTATTCAGATCCTTTGCTGTGACACTCATATTTAAACTCAGGTGCTGTCCATTTCTTCTGATCATCCTTGAGATGGTTCTACACCTTCATTTGAGTCCAGCTGTGTTGATTATACTGATTGGACTTGATTAGGAAAGCCACACACCTGTCTATATAAGACCTTACAGCTCACAGTGCATGTCAGAGCAAATGAGAATCATGAGGTCAAAGGAACTGCCTGAAGAGCTCAGGTGACAGAATTGTGGCAAGGCACAGATCTGGCAAAAAAATTTCTGCTGCACTTAATGTTCCTAAGAGCACAGTGGCCTCCATAATCCTTAAATGGAAGATGTTTGGGACGACCAGAACCCTTCCTAGAGCTGGCCGTCTGGCCAAACTGAGCTATCGGGGAGAGAAGCCTTGGTGAGAGAGGTAAAGAAGAACCCAAATCACTGTGGCTGAGCTCCAGAGATGCAGTCGGGAGATGGGAGAAAGTTGTCGAAAGTCAACCATCACTGCAGCCCTCCACCAGTCAGGGCTTTATGGCAGAGTGGCCCGACGGAAGCCTCTCCTCAGTGCAAGACACATGAAAGCCCGCATGGAGTTTGCTAAAAAACACCTGAAGGACTCCAAAATGGTGAGAAATAAGATTCTCTGGTCTGATGAGACCAAGATAGAACTTTTTGGCCTTAATTCCAAGCGGTATGTGTGGAAAACCCAGGCACTGCTCATCACCTGTCCAATACAGTCCCAACAGTGAAGCATGGTGGTGGCAGCATCATGCTGTGGGGGTGTTTTTCAGCTGCAGGGAAAGGACGACTGGTTGCAATCGAGGGAAAGATGAAGCGGCCAAGTACAGGGATATCCTGGATGAAAACCTTCTCCAGAGTGCTCAGACCTCAGACTGGCCGAAGGTTTCTTCCAACAAGACAATGACCCTAAGCACACAGCTAAAATAATGAAGAGTGGCTTCACAACAACTCCGTGACTGTTCTTGAATGGCCCAGCCAGAGCCCTGACTTAAACCCATTGAGCATCTCTGGAGAGACCTAAAAATGGCTGTCCACCAATGTTTACCATCCAACCTGACAGAACTGGAGAGGATCTGTAAGGAGGAATGGAGGATCCCCAAATCCAGGTGTGAAAAACTTGTTGCATCTTTCCCAAAAAGACTCAGCTGTATTAGATCAAAAGGGTGCTTCTACTAATACTGAGCAAAGGGTCTGAATACTTAGGATCATGTGATATTTCAGTTTTTCTTTTTTAATAAATCTGCAAAAATGTCAACATTCTGTGTTTTTCTGTCATATATGGGATGCTGTGGTACATTAATGAGGAAAAAAAATGAACTTAAATGATTTTAGCAAAGGCTGCAATATAACAAAGAGTGAAAATTTAAGGGGGTCTGAATACTGTATATATACCGTACCCATTGTATATATATATATATATAGATATATATATATATATATATATATATAATTTTTTTTTTTTTTTTACATTTATTAGGCGTCAAAAATATAACAACTTTTAATTTAAGTGAACTTAGACTCACTTAAATCCATAATAAATGTCATATTTAGCCTACCTGTGCCCTTCCTACCTGTCTAACAGAAATTGAATTAAAGTTACCAAACAGTCTGCACTACATAAATTATAGCCTAAATTAAATATAGATTAATCATTATTAAAGCTACAAAAGTTCTTTAGTCAAGAGCAGTGAGTAATTTTCTCTGTTACCTTTGTTCTTTCATTATATTCAATAAGTTCTGTTGCTGTCACTTTAAGAGCTGCCGCTGCTTCACATGACGTGGATCTCACTCGTGTCCTCACAACTCTTTACTTTCGTAAGGCTTTATTTTTACTCATTCAAGGCTGCTCTAGTGAGGATACTCAACAAAACTTACATTTTTGGCATATTTGTGTGCATAGACAGCGATTTATGTTTCTGCCGGTGAATACCCACTCTCCATGAGAAAAAGCACGTTGAGATTCGTGACAGGACAAAGTTTGAGCGCGTCCAGTGCAAGAGTCAAAGAAATCTGTGTCCGAGCAGAGAAATTCATGCTCATGAATCACATGGATGCGCTCTCGACATTAACGAAATAGAAACTATAAGGACTATAAAAATATATGGACTATAAAAACAAAAAGAAAGCCGTGTCTGAAGGCTTCAATCGATTTTTATTGGTTGAAATGAAATGAGAATATCTTGTGTTTTTCGGTGCCTACGATTGTGTGTGTTATTGTTCGTTCAAGCGTGACAGAGAACTCGATTCTGGCACGCCGTCCATGCGCACGATTTCTCTTTTTCTCTTTTGGCGCGCTTAAATGGTTTAAAGCATTTGCATGAACAAGATCATATATTGTAATGCTAGATGAAGGATGACAGAAAAAAACGGATGCTGCGTTAATTGCGTTATATATTTAATGTGTTAAACTGGAAAGAATTAATCGCATGCATTAACGCGTTAACGTTGACAGCACTATTTATTATATAATAAAAGTTTATCATTAAAAATATAATAAACATTTAAAAATAAATGTATAAAATAATTATGCATATAATTATGCTCACTATGTTCCTTTAACAGAAGTTCTGAAGCGTGAAACATAAATCACATGAGCCAAATCACACATAATGACATTTTTTTTTTTTCAATACAATCCATTATTTAATTATATTTCAGCATAAACATACATCACTAGACAGGTAATGAACATAGTCTAACTAACATTTATAATTTATTTACGTCTGAAATGTTGCATGTATATAACAAGCAAATTATTTAAAATAATATAATAAGATATCGTTCTGCTGTTGTCCATAAATACCAGTAGTGATGTTGTACAATGAGTACGTTATCATGGTGCCAGAAATATATTCATCAGTTTCCCAATGTATAGTGAATACTTACTGTCTTTACCAGTGCCCGAATTAATACACGCAACATACTGATTCACAACCTCAGAAGCTAGGGAGCAGATTGAGATACACCTTTTGTTTGTCAGTATGGTTTCTATTGAGTTACACACCTGGTTCTTGTTCTGTTAATTATCATCCCTGTGTATTTAAGTCCTGAGTTCTGTTGTCTATGTTTATGTTTAGAGAGCATTTTCTCCTACATTTATTCCTGTGTTCTTCTGTGTATTTTGGATTGTAGATAAAGACTGTTGGATTGAATTGATTGACTCTTGCTTGCTGATCAGCATACATGACAGAACACTAAACCCTAAAGATGAGTAGCTAGAAAAGAGATGGAACAACCTTCAGTTCAGCTTCTCTGTCTCACACAAGAGGATCGCTCCCTTGAGGAGTTTTAGTTTTCAGATCTGGCTTACCTGAAACACTTGCCAGACTACTACCTGTGCATTTGTTATTACATCAGACTCAGCACCTTGACTAAGCCTAAGTTATAGGGAAAGTCCTCGAGGGAGTTTTGCAGAATATGTGGAATTGATGTTGGTGCAACGTGGTTCCCCTCTAACTGTTGGATTGTAACTTTGTCGCACTTGCTGATTGGCATATGTGACAGATGTGACATAGACTTCCATTATTATATATAATATATATATATATATATATAATATATATATATATTTTTTTTTTTTTTTTTTTTTTTTTTCCTAGCATTAGTCCAGCTCATTTGCAAGGTCCGCTTCATCGCAATTATCCACACACACATTGGATTTGGCACAGGTTTTATGCCGGATGCCCTTCCAGCCACAACCCAGCACAGAGAGTTCTGGGACACACTCACACACACTCCTACGACCAATATGGCATGTCCAATCCACCTAACCTGCATGTCCCTGGAGGAAACCCACGCTGACATGGGGAGAACATGCAAACTCCACATGGAAAGGACTCCTGGCTCAGCTGGAGGCCTTTTGCTGCGAGGCGACAGTGCTACCCACGCGTTGAAATCTGGTTTTCGAAACCAGTGAAAGTTGGTTCCAAGTTTTTTAAAATAATTAAATATGCAAAAGTTTAGACTCAAGAACAACTGGAACCGAAAATAATTTCTGTAAAAGAAAATCAGGGTGGGACACAGACAGAGTGCAGACAGGCTTTCATGATCTCACTGTCAACTGATCTCACACAAAACATTTATGCTTTAGTGGTCCAACCACAAATCTTTCCCACTGCACATACCTGCACACCCAGCCAAAACTGCGCTCCATCAGCACTGCAACCCACTTTTACCTGCCAAGGTACAAGGACAAAATCATTTACACGACCAATTAATTGAGGCTGTGAGTGATAAAAATCTGTAAAATTGAAGTGCATTTGATTAAAAGTTCAGTTCCAATTAGCCAAGATGCCAATATTCCACAGCAGCTGCAATTTCTTTTGTAGTGTATTTCACCCTCGCAATGTGCAAACCCTAAGTTACTATGAGAACTCTTTTTTTTTTAGTTTTGCTAAAAATGAACATATTAAACAGTATTAAGTGTATATATTATATATATATATATATATTATACACACATACAATTTGCATGACTCTCTCTGCAATAATATTTGCTGTTCCTCTCTAAAAATTGGTTGTGTCAGTTCAAAATTGTCCAGCCCTAGGGAGTTTATAGCACTGTACCGTTTTATATCCATTTCTCACACTGTATGGTGTCTCTCAGAGCCCTACATGCCACGCCATACGTTTCATTCCCATGTCCTATTGGCATTGCTGTGACATTTACCAGTAGAATAATATTGTCATATAAAGCTACATTTTCCACATGGTTCTTTATTGTTTACATATGGTTATGATCTTACAGATATGTGGATATTCCTGTTGACTACATCATTTTATGATGTTATTGCATTTTTATCTGCAGCTGCTTGGTTTTTCAGCACCAACAGCTAAATGGATTATAAACTGCTCTACTTTTTCCAATCCCAGAAAGGAGAAGGATCATGTTCAGAGCCTTTATAAATTCACAGTTTTCCTTTGCTGAATGTGATGTTTTGACATTTCTATCGATATAATGCTGAGGGCGAAATCAGTATTGTACCATAAAGATGTTCCAAAGTGTCTATGATCTTTGGTAAAGTAAACTGACAAGGACACATATGTCAATAATTTGGCTGCTTTGGTCTTTTTAAGGGGCCGCTTTATTAATGACCAGCCACAATCACATGGGTTTATGAAGCAGAGACTACACCAAATTACTGCCGCAATTCATCATGCGGTTGAAAGTCTGTCCTGGGAAAGGATTAATGAGGTATGAGTCTCGGCTCCAGGCTTGACAAACTCCAAACAGGAGCTGTGTGGTGGGCACATGGTGAAAGCCTTATACTGTCGCTCATTCAGGGTTAGTGTTTTGTTTTCATATAGGAGGTAAAAAAGGAAAAAAAAGTCTTTATGATATGTCATCATACAGAATGGTTCAGATTTTGGCGTGTTTCATAATGGTAATGATGTTTGATGATAATGATTTGCTAACATCTCAGAATAGCTTTAACTATATTGCCAAAAAATAGAATTATTTTTGTTTTATTTTTCAATGTAACACATTGCTTCTCATAGAAAGTAACTAAATAATGCAATTAGTTACATTTTTAGGGAGTAATGCAATATTGTAATGCATTACTTAAAGTAACTTTCCCCAACACTGCAGATCATAGTGTAAAAATCTATTAATTACATCTATAATCTTAGACTGTCACTCTGCTGCTCTGTTACTTCTAATTTCCATTACTAATGTGGTAATGACAACAGTACAGATAGATAGATAGATAGATAGACGGACAGACAGAAGGACAGACAGACAGACGGACAGAGAGAAAGGTGGGGCTAAACAAAATTACACTAAATGCAAATAGATGTAGATGCTATTTACACTAAACGAAAATAGCAATATATTCGATTTAGACCATGTAAAAGTATCAGTTCTTTGCAATAAGAGTAAATCGTAATTAGATGCTATCTATACTTTATATTGGCAGATACTATTTTCGCCTCAGGATTTTCATACATTAACAGGATGCAATAATATCATAGATTGTAAATTATTATATTTATTAAAATTATTAAATGGATACTGCCTTATTGGGTAAATAAAAACTCTCCCAACACCTTCCCCTAACCCTACCCAATAAACACTTTTAATATTATTAAACACTCGTTTGCAGTTTATTTCCACTTTTAGAACATTATTTTCATTTTTATAGAAAATGAATGCAAGCTCTGCAAAAGGCAGATCTGAATCCGTGTTGATTGCATTAAAAGCCAGGTCTGCAAGCCTTACTTGCTACTGCTACACCCCTTAAGACGTTAAATTCCGTGTGTCTTTTTTAAAAGTTGGTGGGCGGAGCTAGTGTAAATAGCATTTGCCAACAAGGGACGCTTTTTGCACTTAGTGTAAATAGACACTGATGATTTTTTTGTTAAGTCTATGTGGCACAGTGAGGGTGAAGCTCAAAACAAAGAACCTTCTAAATTTCAAAGTTCTCAATCTTTAAAGAGGCAAATATATTATATATATATATATATATATATACACACACACACTATACACACGCACACATTTTTTCAATTAGACAAAAATCCAATTACACAGAAATGTTCCTTGTATGCATATCTATATCCTTAGGCTTGACTAGATGAGACTTGGACTTGGAATGAAAGTTTTCCATTGCTTGTTTCTGGATAGACATCCTCTTCAGAACCATCCTAATCACTGGCTTGCTAACTGAATGCTGTACTGATAAACACTGGTTTGATAATGTTATTATTAAAATATCACAGATGACAAAAGCAGCCCTGTTTCAGGGCATTTCTTAGATACCGCAAATACCCTAACTGTTATTTTCCACGCCAGGACAGAACGTCTAATTGTCCCCTTGATTATATCCATTAGCAAGGGGGAAGCAGGGGCCCCTGGGATCCCAAAGCTGAGAGGACACAGTTAAAGTCCCACATAGCAAGACATTTCCCTCCAAGATAATGCCTCTCGATTATACTCCAAAATCCCTTACGTAATCTGAGGGGTGGGGATTTTGTAGCAGTATACATGAATCGAGAAAGGCAAAGAAAATTTCCCCTTTTTCCTTTTCCATGTGTTTCTGCACAGCACTAAATGAGTCTGTGTAAGAATGCAGGTCTGTGTTTTCTCATGTACTAAAGAGTTTAACATGTCTGGATAGAGCAGCCCAACACCTGTGTGCTAGAGGAGACTGATATTGATGTAATGTTAGATGCTGCTCTGAAAAACTGCACAGGCTGAATGCTCCATGCAGGGATCTCCTGTCATTATGGTCAGTGTTACACTCAACAGCAAGCATACACTGACTTCCAACTTTTTTCCTGAACTAAGCTAGCATAGCAATCAAATGCAATCTCTATCTTTTAGTTGATGGAGAGCAGCTGTTTACGAGCTTAAAACTGAGGAGTGTGAAATGTTAGTTCTTTTTATTTGCAGTAAAAGTAAGCTAGAGTGGAGTTTTTGGTCACACTTCAGGTGTCTTTAACTACTATGAACTTACATAAAAAACATTAGGTACAATGTACTTATTGTGTTGTATTGCAAAACGCCTTTGCTGCTATTGGGGTGGGATATGGGTAAGGTTTGAGACAGGTTTAGTGGTGGGTTAAGGGGTAAGGAAAGGGTCAACAGTATAATTATGTATGTAATTACAGAAATTAACTACAGCTGTAATTACATGAAGGTATTTTTAAAACAGAAGTACAATGTAAAAACATGTATGTACATAATAGGTGCATTGTATCAAATGATTAACTGAAATGTTATATGAAGTGGGGCCGAGTTTTTATGTACATGTTGCAAAGACGTGGTAATTCTCAAGAGGATTTTGGTTGCTCAGAGGTTAAAGCACCAGAGTAATAGAATAAAGTGTTTTATTAAAGGGTTTTAATTTCTTCTGAAATTACTTTGGATAATTCTAAATAAAAACAATATTTATCGATTGATTGATTGATTGATTGCATATAGTCTTTTACACAATAATGGCCAACTAACTGTATTCCCCAAAAGCATCGTTAGCCAAACCAAACCCATAAGACTTTCGTTCAACTTCGGAACACAAATTAAGATATTTTTGATAAAATCCATGAGCTTTCTGGCCTTCGATAGACTGCAACACAATTACCACTTTCAAGGCCGAGAAAGGTAGTAAATACATCGTTAAAATAGTCCATGTGACTACAGTGGTCAACCTTAAATGTTATGAAGCGAAGAGAGTACTTCTTTTTTGTGAACAACAAACAAACAAAAATAAGGACTTTATTCAACAATTTCTTCTCTTCCATGTCAGTCTCCTACGCAGTTGTAAACACAGTGCAGTGCTTCTGGGTTCTACCACTATCTACCACTGGGAACCACTATTTTAACGATGTCTTTAGTTCCTGTCTGGGTCTTGAAAGTGGTAATTGTGTTGCAGTCAGTCAGATGCCAGATAGCTCACAGATTTCATCAAAAATATCATGATTTGTGTTTTGAAGATGAACGAAAATCTTACAGGTTTGGAGCGACATGACGGTGAGTAATTAAAGACAGAATTTGCATTTTTGGGTGAACTAACCCTTTAATAAATCCTTATCTTGCACAAAATAAGCAAACTGAAATTCAGTAAAATCTGTATATTTTATTTCAAATATAATGTCATTTATGTCTTTTAGTTTGTCAAAATATTTAAAGTGCTGTTTTTGAAGAGTGCGCATGTGCGTACATGCTCTGGAATGTAAGAAGAACGAGCCTATGATTGAATCTGGAAATAACGCAAAATAACTGAGAAAAATGAGAATTTATAGCAAAAATGAAACTGATTCCTTAAAAGAAGTTATTACTCCACCACCTGCGTGACACCATTAACCAATGTGGCTGAACAATTTGACAAATTTGACATTAGGGTTTCGTATTTTATTGTATTTCTTATTTCTTTAATGATGTATATGGTAGTTAAGCAGCGAGTTATGTCATTGTTTGGGAAATGCAGCCCTGCACAGCAAGATCAATGCTAAAACAATGTAGTAGTATTAATACTGAAGTAATTTTTACTATAATCGATAATAGAAATGAAAGACAGCACCAGTTGTGTTTGTACATGAAAGGAGATGGTTTCTTTTACCCAGATGTGTGGACTGATATAGGCTACAGCATTGCCTTGGGTGGCAATTAATGTTAAGATTTATTTTTTTTAATTTATTTTTTTTTTTATTGAAACAACAGGCATGTTAAATAAGTTTTAAAAAAAATGAAGTGCAATACAGTAATTGGTCCCATTTTATATTAGGCGCCTTTAATAAGCACTTACATTTGAATTAATCATTTGATACAATGCTCTTATTTTGTACAGACATGTTTTACATTGTACTTATATTTTTAAAAACACCTTCATGTAATTACATCTGTTATTAATTTCTGTAATTACATAAATAATTACTGACCCATCTCTTACACCTTAACACATCCTTAACCTACCCATACACCCAAACCTGTCCCTAACCTTACCCGTATCCCAGCTTAATAGCAGCAAAAGTGTTCTGCAATGCAATACGAACACAATAAGAACATAGTACTTATTTTTAATGTAAATACATAGTTGTTAAGGACACCAAATATAAATTGGGACCAAGTGATTAAAAACATTGGTTTCAATACACATTTTGTACACATACTGTGCTACAACAACATTTTTGCTTTACTGTTTTTACAGGGTTTTACCATTGTATAATAACCTTGTAACTCTATCATAACTAATTCAAAATTGGGTTTATTTTCTGACAGTTTCAATTTATGAAGAAATAATCTCCCCAAAATGATTAAGAAATGTGTAATAAAAAAGTTGACATCTTGTTACTGTGTTAAAATAAATATGTTGTCTTTAAATTAATAATTAGAATCAGTTTTTCCAACATAATTCAAGTGGAAGTTCTAAAACAAAATTAATTATTGTTTTTGGTTCATTTTTACAGAATACACAAATATTTGAATTGGGAAATGTGTGATAAATGTTTATATCAGCTTTTTTTTTTTTTAATGGGTACAAATCTGAGTACAATTTGTATATATTCTGAAACTTTAGGGGAGACAGTTTTTTTTTTTTCTAAGGAAGGATAAACAAATCTCACTGCTATCAATGCAAAACAATGAGGCTAATAAAGAGATCAATGTGGGTCATGGTGAGTGTGTAAATGTAAATGAGATGAGTTTTGTGAAAAAGTAAAAGTTTGCACAGTCCTGTGTTAGGTTTGGGTAGGGGCAGGGTAGGGGGATGAATGTACAGTGTGTGTTGCATGAAGTGGAAAGTGTGGTGTGTGTGTGTGTGTGTGTGTGTGTGTTTTCTTTCCTGTGGATTTGCTTTATACTTCATTATGATACATTGTAGAACTCCACTGGTGCTCTATCTATCCTGGCTTTATCAAATTAAGCCAATGACTCCAATTAAGATTTTATCATGGATGCTTAAAGTGTCAGCTAGCACACTGTGACATGATTGGTGAACAGACAGGAAATCCTGCTGAATTTTACCTTTTTCTAATCTCTCACACAGCCTGTGGGGAACCATTGTGGTTTGTGGCTAAGGAAGTGGCTATTAAAACACAATGAGTGCTAATTACCTCACACTGGATGTGCGTAAATAAGAGGCAGAGAGAAAGAGAGACAAAGGGAGAGAGAAATGGAGCGCATAAAACACTTTGTGTGTGTTTAGAGTTGATGGTTTCTGAGGGCACTGTTGTTTGATCTTACTGAAATGGTGTTTTCAAGCTGTTTTAGATTTATTTAGTGTTGTGTTTTTAAAATGACTCAAATTGTCCATCAATAAAATCAGGAGAATGGGGACATCACAATCTCAACATAATGTTTACCCTGCACCATCAAAATGTTTTTTTTTTTTTTTTTTTTTTTTTTTTGTGAAAACAGTAATATTGTGAAAAATTATTACAACATAAAATAAGTGTTTTCTATTTTATAATATATTTGAAAAATATTCATGTGATGGTAAAGCTAAATTTTCAGCATCATTACTCCATTCTTCAGTGTCACATGCAGGCCCGGATTGGCTAATCGGGAGCACTGGGAAAATTCCCGGTGGGCCGTTCTGTTTATTTGGCCACGAGGGCCGGTGTTGTCGTGGCACTGGGTTGAAATATGGATGCTTTAGAAACTGTCGACGCAGCCAGATGTACTAAGCTGAGTAGCCTAACTTTTTCCTTAAAACCAGTCAGTTAGGCCTGGGCGACATGGGCAATGGCCCAGAGCAGCATCTTGCCAGGGGCGGTACGGGGCACCCACACAAGAAAAAAACAAACGAATGCGCGATCGGGTTCGCTCATTTGCACGTAACGTCAATGATATCATGTCACTCTGTGGGTAGCCTAAATTAACCTGGTTGGCAGGGACTCGGAGTGTGCGCCCAGAAAAGACAACTCACTCAAAAGTATACGAAAAGAAGGGATGAGGTGACGTCTGTAGGGACAACGGGACAAGTTCTAAATTCAACACTAAATTATGGTAAGGCAAAAGGTCTAAGCCACCGGAGGCCGATTTAAGTAACGTAAATAAATAAAAAAGAAGAAGGGAAACATGCAAAAGATAAAGGCATGTATGCAGCTATTACTCATATCGTAATAATAGTAAGCAAATAATAAAATATAGGGTCTATCACTTATGTTATGTTGCTTGCTATGCTATTACATAACAAGCATACATAACCAGACAGTAAAATGTGATTTTGTAACAGTAACTTTTTTAAACAAACGTATACTTTAATATTTTACTGTAAAGTTGTGCAATTTTGAGGGATTTATGGTATTTTGTGTTATTTATTTGCCTCAATTTGTAATGATTTATAAAAGTATATACATTTATATAAAATAGCAAAATTTTATGTTAAATCCAATTTAATAAAGATCTACATTTCTCAGTTTCATTCATAGTGATAGATATGAAAAATGTGTCTGGGTTTAGTGGAGGATTGCTGCCATCTACTGGAAAGCAAACACTTAATTAAATTTAAATTAAAATAACATGAATTTTTAACTACAGCACTAGATGGCTAGAGAATAATCAATGGTTAACATTATAAAATCATTATTATAACCATAAAAATGACTCTATATCAAATTTTAGCATTTTTGTACTATCATTTTTATTTATATTTTATATATACACTACCGCTCAAAAGTTTGGGATCGTAAGATTTTTAATGTTTTTAAAAGAAGTTTCATCTGCTCACCAAGGGTGCATTTACTTAATTAAAAATACAGTAAAAACATTAATATTGTGAAATATTATTACAATTTAAAATGACTGTTTTCAATTTGAAAATATTTTAAAATGTAACTTATTCTTGTGTTGGCAAAGCTGAATTTTCAGCATCGTTAATCCAATCTTCAGTGTCACATGATCCTTCAGAAATCATTCTAATATGTCAATTTGCTGCTCAAGAAACATTTATTGTTTACAATTGTACAAAATATTTGTGTACAATATTTTTATTTTTTTTTCAGGATTCTTTGATGAATAGAAAGTTCAAAAGAACAGTGTTTATTTGAAATCTAATCTTTTTTTAACATTATAAATTTCTTTACTGTCACTTTTGATTGATTTAATGCATCCTTGCTGAATAAAAAGTATTAATTTCTTTAATTTCTTTTCAAAAAATAAAATAAAAATTCTTACTGACCCCAAACTTTTGAACGGTAGTGATAATGCTACAGAAGCTTTGTATTTCAGATAAATGCTGTTCTTTGAACTTTCTATTCATCAAGGAATCCTGAAAAAAAAAGTACACAACTGTTTTCAACATTGATAATAATAAATATTTCTTGAGAAACTAATCATCATATTAGAATGATTTCTGAAGGATCATGTGACACTGAAGACTGGAGTAATGATGCTGAAAATTCAGCTTTGCCAACACGAGAAGAAATTATTTTGTAAAATATATTCAAATAGAAAACAGTTATTTTAAATTGTAATAATTTTTCACAATATTACTGTTTTTACTGTATTTTTAATTAAATAAATTAAGCCTTGGTGAGCAGACAAAACTTCTTTTAAAAACCTTAAAAATCTTACCGATCCCAAACTTTTGAGTGGTAGTGTATATAATTTTTATTTTATTTAAATATTTAAGTATTTTATTTATTTTATATTTTTGAAAAATACAATTAATTACAAGGCTGTAGAGAACAGTGCACTATTGCAGACTTATATACTGAGGTTTTAATTACATCATTTTAATAAAATCAGTCATGAATTAAAGTGAGCCGGTCTAAAGCATGAAACTCCAGGGCTGAAAATGAGTCCCAATCCAGCCCTGGTCACATGATCCTTCAGAAAGTATTAAAATTTATTGAAAAAAAGTTTTGGTGCTTATTATTTTCATGGAAACTGTAATCCTTTTTTTTCAGGATTCTTTGATAAATAAACAATTTCTTTGAGATATAAATCTTGTGAGCTGTAATACACACACACAATTGGCTTCATTTTTTAATGTGTCTCATTTGTCAAAGTTTTATTGACCTGCTCTATAATCTTCAGATCCTGGTTTTGCTTTTAAACCCAGCATCATTTGCCAAATGAATAAACTGGGGGGAAAAAGACTAACTATGAAAACATGTTAAGTGCTGTCATTTATAAAAAGTTATTTTTATACCATTTCTGTGGTGAAGTCTGAATTAGTGGTATTCTGATTTAAGATGTTAACATGAATTTAATTGCAGCAAAGGGAACTGGTTTAATATAATATGGCAAGTAAAATAATAAAATGATAGACAGAGAGGAAGAGAAAGAGCACAGCATTTGGTATGTCTTATCTTCTGTAAGATCCAAACACAAATCCTACAGCCTAACTAAAGTACCCGTTCTTTGGTCTGATAGTATGTCTGCCCATCTACACATTCTGATAATTTTGGGTGTGATGTGACTTTGCAAGTCGATTCTGTACAATACAATTTTTTTTCTTGCTTGAGTATAAATGGTGCAACTGAATGCAGTGAGCACTGCAATCATGGCTATGTATATATTTGTCTCTTTTTCACTGTTTATCAGACAGTGGCTTAGCTGAACATGAAACACTTGAATAAACGGGATTAGGCTGTGTACAATACTGCTTCTCAAAGTATTTCATTTTGTTAATAAATTGTAAAGAGACCTTAAAATAGCCAGAATCAAGTATATGGAATTCTTAATGCCCTGAATTCCCATAACCTGAACTTATAACTCGAATGAACTACAAACCAGGTCTTCAGAAAGGCAGGAGAAAAGAAGAAACAAGTGATATAAACAGAACATTATTATTATTATTATTATTATTATTTTCACAAAAAAAAATCAGTTGCAAAAAATGTATGTCAAATATATAATTAGCTCAAATATAAATATATTATTATTATTATTATTATTATTATTATTATACCAGAGGAAATCAGATGGCTTTTTCTGCAATTTTTTTTTCTAGAATTAAAAGATACACATTTAATTGAATTTAATTCAATTAAGTTGTACTCGAAATCAAGTGGTAACACTTTACAATAAGGTTTCAACTGTTAACATTAGTTAAAGCTGCAGTCCGTACGTTTTGCCTCTATGTCACAATCTCTGCTTGAAACCTGCAATTTCAGTTATTTGCGGAATTACCTTTACATGGGTTGTGTATCGGCACGACTCGGATGAATCTAATGTTTTGAGGAGAATGTGTGGCTGTCAGTCACCGCACCGGTGGATACTGTACTTTGGAATAGTCTTGGAAGTATGACCAAAATAAGAAATTTCACCCGGAAAATGTCATCTGAAGTAGTAAGTAACAAATCAGCCACTTTTGTTCTGACCAACTGAGAAAAAAAAAAGCATTACATAAATCGCGCTAAGGGTGATTAAATCTAACGATTGCTTAGTTTGTTGTAAAAGTTACTACATGTATTTAGTGTATTACCTGTAGTTTTCAATTTCTGTACAGTCTAATGTCTAACGTTAATTTGTCATACCATACAATCCACCATCAAAATAAGTTTAAATATTCCAGCTGCTGTGAGAAAAGGCTATAAATGATCTGTCACCTGCAGCATCCTCACATGCCATGTAGCCTACTAGCTGGGACTCCTCCTTTATATAAAGACGTGACGTAATGACGCAAAGACGAATGGCGGCATTCTCAAATTTCCTGTGGAAACCTACCAGTACCACCCGAATTAGAACACATTATTACAAGCTTACCGTTGTGAATTGGGCTAAGGTAAGGAGATAGTTTTGAACACTACCTGGTTATGTACTTGCTCAAAAAATTATTTTGTAACTTCTACAAAATAATCACGTAATATTCTTGTTAATTTCATTTTATTGCCACATCAAGAAACAACATGTTTTGAAAAGCAAACTGCCCTGACTTACATGTGCTGATCAGTCAGTGACATATATATATATATACATATATATATATATATATATATATATATATATATTAGGGGTGTGACGAGACGGGTATCTCACGAGACGAGACGAGACTCGAGATTGAGTTCACGAGACGAGACGAGACAAGATTTTTACACACTATTTTTAAGAAATCCTCAATGGCGAAATACATGACTAGAAAAAATATTCTGCAGGTGTATTTGAAATGTTTTAACTAATCATCTCGTAATGAATGTCATTTCAGTTCTACTTTCTTAGTATGAATTATCATATGCAGTAAAAGACACTCAAGCACTGTAAAAGGTTTTGCCACTAACTCAACTGACTGACTTCTCTTCTGTATGATTTCAGTCTCTTCAGACCTTACTGTACATGATTTATGAGCTTCTACAACTTTTGACCCCCTAACTGAACTCCTTTCCACAAACTGATCATAGAAACAGTATAAATAAAAATGGTAACACTTTACAATAAGGTCTCATTTACTAACATTAATTAACCAACATCAACTAACAATGAGCAATATATGTGCTACAGTATTTATTAATCTTTGTTTATGCTAGTTAATAGAAATAGTCATTCATTGTTAGTTCATGATAGTTCACAGTGCATTAACTAATGTTAACAAATGAAACCTTACTGTTTGTGCTTAATAAGATTAAGAGAAAACTGTTATTAATTTTTATGGTAACACTTTACAATAAGTGCAGCCATAATCGCACTCTCTAAATATTCAAAGTGCAAATAAGACCAACATTTTTCTTTGATACAGAGGTAAGAGATGGTTACAACTACACTGCCCAGCCTAAAATAGCTTTCATATTGAGAGATATTTGCATTCATCAGGGAGCCGCTTTCAAAATGCGGGGTATTGAAATCGTGTTTGAATGCGCGCTCGTGTTTACTTTCACTTTCAGTGATCGCGCATAACTCTGTAAATATGGAGCGGCGGCGACCGTTATCCAACTGAATTAATGTTTTTTATTTAAATACAAAGCAAAATGACAGTGGAGGCGTAATGTAAATAGCGGTGGCATATTATTTCCTAATCATCCTAACACTCTGTCATGGCAATATCACGAGACTACTTTTCGCCTCGACGAGAAATCTCGTCACATTTTAGTCTCGCGAGATCTCGTGACACGAGATCTCGTCACACCCCTAATATATATATATATATATATATATATATATATATATATATACACACGTTGTTAAAAAATATGTGGCTGTACTTGCACTTCAAACCAAGACATGTATTGCATTAGTCTAACACTGACCAAAGGACTAAATCTAGATTAGATTTTATTTTACTCTACTTAGATTAGAGGTACATGGAGATTGTTGGAACACTAATGTTCTGGTCTTATTTAAAACAAACCAGAAAATATGCATATATATATATAATTTTGTTTCCAAGACCTGTTGATTAAGATCCTTTGATATGACGTTATAAAGCCCTTAATCGTCCAAACCTGGATTCAAAACATCTGTCCCCTGTTATGGAACCCTTATGCTCGACGTCAGTGCCGTCCCTTTGCTTACATTATTAAGTATGTGAGCAAAAAGCTTAAACTGTGAACTGGACTGACCTGGCCAGATAAGGTTGTTAAGACTTGTCCAAGCAGGCGTCAATATTATGACAGTTCACATTGTAAGTTCAAACTGAAAAGAGACCGAGAGAGGCATCAAGGCTTTTTTCACATCATTAAACAACCCACGATTATGGCAACAAGCAGGAAGAACATGAACTGAACTAGCAGTGAAATGAGTACATGTGCTTGAAGTGATGATATGTAGGTCTTGGAAGACAAACAGAGGACTATGCTAAGCTAAGCATGTGTCCGGAGATGAACTTGCAATAATGAAGGACAAGCTAAAAAGAGAAATGGTTATTGCGTAAATATGTTTTGATCATTCTCTACTTTAAAGTAGAATCTTTCAGCTTATGAGAAACTCTTGTGAGGGAAGTACAAGAAAAAGTTGCAAGCTCTTCAGAGCCTCTGAGTCTGGGAAAAAAATGAATGGAATGTGACAAAAACCACAAAACAATAAAAACCCTGTAATAAATCTTCAGAGGTGAATCGCAAACAAAATGGATAGGATGAGTAAACAAACCTCATTTCCTCCATTTTTAAAGAATACCTTTATTCCCTGTAGCTTTTATTCCGGTGCCTCCCCTCTGCCTGGAAATGGTTCCCACCGAATGCCATTGGCTAGTTGCATAGGGTATAAAGATAAATCATGTTGGCATAAAACACTTTGCTGTTTGTTCACAATGGCTTCATGCTCCAGCTCACCCTCCCCTTCCCATTGTTTCCTCCAGTAAAAACAGTTGTGTCTCTCTCACCACTGATAGCTGTATTGGAGAAACTGCAGTCTTGTTTGTTCAGCCATTATGAAATGATTTCACCAGTAAAGCCACCTCTCTCTGACATATTCGCACAGAAATTCTTGTTATAGAAGTCTGGAAGCTGGATTACCACGGAATGGAACTTGAGAAAAAATGAGCAATGATTTAGGGGGAAAAAAGTTTGGCAGCTTGCAGTTATCATTAGCTGTCCTATCATGTTAGTCACACTCATTACTGTAGATAGGGGAAGAGGAACTCCTGGTGATTTACTGTCCACTGAGTGCATGTTTTGATATACACTTTTAAAAAAAAGACTGTGTGTGGATTTCTGCATTAAACATTGCTAAAATATCATCTGACAAGTCAACAATACACTTATCAATGGCACAATATGTAATTTTCGCCACTAGAGGTCGCTTATTCCAAACAAAGACATAACTTTGATTTTGCAGAATCATGGGAGTTGTCTTCACGTCTACAGCCGGTGGGAATCTGACGGGACTCCAGCAGAAATCATATATGGATGAGCTAATGTATTAAAGATTTATTAACATTGCTGTAGTATGAAGCAGGGTGGGCTGAAAGCCGTTGGAGCGGAATGAGGCCGCTGGAGCAATTGCTAATGAGAGACATATTAGGCATGGAAAAACATGGTACTCACTGTTAACCAAGAAATTATTAGATTACACACTTTATGAATTATACAGACTGCAAGTGTTTAAAAAAGAAAAAAACGACGGCTCTTGTCTCCGTGAATACAGTAATAAACGATAGTAACTTTAACCACATTTAACAGTACATTAGCAACATGCTAACAAAACATTTAGAAAGACAATTTACAAATATCACTAAAAATATCATGATATCATGAATCATGTCAGTTATTATTGCTCCATCTGCCATTTTTCGCTGTTGTTCTTGCTTGCTTACCTAGTCTGATGATTCAGCTGTGCACATCCAGACGTTAATACTGGCTTCCCTTGTGTAATGCATCGATCATGGGCTGGCATATGCAAATATTGTGAAATAAGTGTTTCCTTAGTTTCTACAATATAAAATTCGGGTATGATGTCATTGATAGGCGATGCACGGACGTGATCCATGTCCTGTTTAAAATTGCTTATTTCTCTGGATTTAAACATTCTTTGAAACATTTGGGATAATTTAAGTACCCAAGTCAATAAAATATAAAACATTGTTCTACTGGTTTTTGGATATTTTAATCCAAACATTTTAAATATTATGCCTTTAAGCAAACAACTGGCATTGGTCATTTGGCACTTTTCATTATAGGTAAATTGGTGTCCCAGTCCTTTTTTAAAGCATTAGAGGCACAAATTCCATGTTTTTGGTGTGAGAACTATATGTTAGATAAACTATCATCAACCTTAAAATGTAGCATGAAAATTGTGATTTTGGCATGTCTCACTTCCATAAAAAACTATTTAAGTCCTGCAAATCTGTTAAACTCATATTCAAATATAGCTGCAAGCAGAAATTATGGGGCCAAGCCCAAAGAAGGCACAAGTCATGCCAACATGGCTCAGAGCATCAGACCAACTGCAACAGTGAGCAATTAAAGACCTATTAAGATCATTTTAGGCAAAATAGTTGAAAAATCATAAATACAGTCAATAATAAATATTTACTGGTTTATCACTTTTGACCAATAGATGGCGCTGTGACCAAACTAATCTGGTATGGTCAGAGGTGACAATAACACTCGCAAAGTTTGGTGTCAAACAATGCCGAAGCATTGCAGAGAAGTTTGGCTGACTGTGGGAAAATTGGCAACAATGTTCTCAGCATTACCCACAGAATCTATTGAGACCAGTCTCATTACAATAGACCACATTAATATAACGCTATTAGCGTTTTTTTTTGTTTGTTTGTTTGTTTGTTTGTTTTTAATATTACAACATTTGACCACAAGGTGGCACTCGAAACCTTTTGAGTACCTTCAAAGCACTGTGTCGATAGCACATACTGAGTTTCATAATGGCACACCAATGTATTCATAAAATATAGTATTTTATATCATAATACTGTATTGTAGTTAATGGCAATTTCATGTTTTTGTGTAGTGCCACCAAGAGGCACAATCCCACCACATTTTTATGTGTCCTCAGAGTGAGCCCATACATGTGTGTCAAATTTGGTGAATATATCTCATTGTTTAAACTAAATATATAACTAATATATATATATATATATATATATATATATATATATATAGGGCTGTCAATTGATTAAAAATTTTAATCTAATTAATTACAAACTCTGTGATTAATTAATCTAAATTAATCACATACATATTTTTTGCTGTGAAAGTATTAAATATTTCAATTCAAATGAATCAATGCAGGGTTTTCCTGGGTCAAAAATGGTCTTTGGTGGTGACAGACATGGTCACCCACACAAACAGTAAAAAGTGCCCTACCCACGTGATCTGAGAGCCCGATACTGACAATAAAGTACCCGTCACTGTAATTCTTTCTTG
Organism: Culter alburnus; assembly: GCA_028476615.1. Taxonomy (NCBI): domain Eukaryota; kingdom Metazoa; phylum Chordata; class Actinopteri; order Cypriniformes; family Xenocyprididae; genus Culter; species Culter alburnus. Next base: position 29,306 of record JAOTNS010002755.1, read on the forward strand.
CCCTCTTTGAAAAAAAAAAAAAAAAGAAAAAAAAAAAGTGATTTTATAGCTTTGTAAGAGAAGATGCTTTTTTGCTAAACCTGAAAAGTATTAAAAAGTAGCATTTAGAAGTTATATTAACTAATAATATAATTTTCTACCATATACAATTGAATGCACCTAGCTAACAACAACTTGCTTTGTTCTGGTTTCACCTCACTCCAGTCTAAACTAACTGATTTTATAGGTAGGCCTAATTTACTACACATTGTCATTTAAATAACCTGAAAATATTGTGGATTATTAAGGCTAATTTTACTAACCACTCTTGCTAAATGGGGTAAGCACACTTAAGTTCTCTTTTCAGAGTTGTTGTTCGAGTAAATGATTCATTATAGACCGTGTGGACAGATCAGTTGTTGTCATGATTCATTAAAATGAATCTGTTCAAATGAGTCATTAGGTCACGAATTAAACATTAGCGGACGTTGAATCGTTGCGTGCGAATCGCGACTATTATTAGGAAATCGCAAAAGATTTGTCAACACAGAAAACACTTCACCACTGGATAGGATTTTCTTTTTGTTTACTGAAAGTGTGGTTTATGTCAGCTGCACGTGCAGGGCGCCTGTCAGAGAAGATGGGGTGACGTTCTTTTGAGCACTATTCACACCCAGCAGTTATTCAGGAAAAACATTCTCCGAATGCGCCTCGTG